>JAPDFW010000134.1:0-134937 GCA_028826165.1 Anaeramoeba ignava | reverse complement strand
TTAATATTTAATTTTATATAATAATAATTTAATGTTTTAAATTTAAATATTTTATTATTTAAATATTAAACAAATAAATATAAAAATGAAAATAGGTTTTAATTTAATATTTAATTTATAAATTAATTTAAAAATATAATTTAATATTTAATTCTATGTTTAAAATAATAATTTAATGTTTTAGATTTAAATATTTTATTATTTAAAAATATTTTGAAAATTGATTTTTGAAATTAAAATTTTATCTTTTTGAATTAAATTGAATTAATATTAATTTGGAAATTTGTTTTAAAATTTAAATTTATTAATAATTTTTAAATTCCAAAAATTAAATTAAAAATTAAATTAAAATAATTTTCCTTTTTAATAATAAAAATTAATAAAAATAATAATAATTTATTAATAAATTAATTTAAAATAATAAATTAAAAAAAATTAAATTAATTATTAATTTAAATTTATTCTCATTTTTATATTTTTATTTATTTTCAAAATCCACTTTTTATTCATTTTTAAATTTTTCATTTTTCCTTTTTAAAAACAAAAACAAAAATAAAACAAAAACAAAAAAACAAAATGGATAATAATGATAATAATAACCAAATTGAAAATGCAAATCAAAATGAAAATGAAAATGAAATGTGAAAATTTAAAAAAGTAACAAAAATTTAATTAAAGATTATTCAAACCTTTTAAATGGAAATTCATTTAAAGATTTTTCAATTTTTGTTGAGAATAAATCAAATCCTTTTGAAATTAAAAGTTCATAAATCAATTTTATCTTCAAGATCTCCTTTTTAATGAGTCATTAAGGCAAGAGTCTCTTTCTATTTCTTTAAATCAATTTAATAAAAAGAAATGGAATCAATTTTGAGTTATATTTATTATGGAAATATTTCTTTTGAGAATCAAGAAAATCTTCTTCAATTATTGAAATTTCAATTTATTTTAAATTAAATTTATTGAAAGAAATTATTCAAAAAAAAAATTTTAAATTCAATTAATTATTCAAATTTTTCCAATTTTTATTCAAAATCGAAATTTAAATTCAAATGAAATTGAAATAAAATGTTTTGAATTAATAAATCAAAATTTTTCCCAAATTCAAAATAATGAAAATTTATTTAATTTAACTAAAGAAGAAATTATCAAATTTATTCAATTTAAACAAGAAAAAAAAGAAATTTTTCAATTTGATTTTTTTCAATTTTTAAATAATTGGATTGAAAAAAGAAATAAAAGATTAAAAGGAAAGAAAGAAAAAGAAAAAGAAAAAGAAAAGGGAATTGAAAAGAAAAGATTATTTCATTCTTTTTTTTCATTATTTGATAAAGATTCAATTTCAAAACAAGATTTTGATAAATTAAAACAATTTCAAATTTTTCTTCCAAATTCTTTTTTAGTTGATATTCAAACACAAGTTATTCAAGATAATCAAAAAGAAGTTGAAAACAAAGATAAAGAGGTTGAAAAGAAAGAGAAAGAAATTGATAAGAAAGAAAAAGAAAATCAACAAATGAAAATTGAAATTGAAGAGAAATGGAAGAAAGAAGTTGAGAAAATGAAACCAACCTTTGATAAATATGGAGATCAATATCAAAAAGATTTGGAATTTGAAAAGAAATTAAAACTAATCAAAAAGAATTTTCCTCAATTTTCAAATTCAAAAATTATTACAGAAGAAGAATATATTAAGAAATTACAAGAATGGATAAATGATAATGATTTTTTTTTTAAAATGAAAAAAAGGTATTCAGCAAAAAGAAATGGATTTTCTGCTAGAAAATGGCATAAAGCAGTTGATGGGAAAGGAAAAACACTAGTTATTATCAAAACAAAACAAAATTTTATTTTTGGAGGATTTACTCAAGTTGGATGGACAACTGATAAATCAAAATGGAATGAAAAAAACCTAAAAAAGAATTATGGATGGATAAATGATAAAAATGCATTTATTTTTTCATTAAGAAATGATAAAGGAGATAGAAAACCAGAAAAGTTTACAATTAAAAAAGGTCAAGAACAATATGCAATTTTTTATAATTATAAGGATAGAGGTCCAACTTTTGGAGGTTTTGGGTTCAGTGGAGATGTGAGTATAGCTTCTACACTTCAATGTCGCCGAACCAATTTTGGTGGCCGTTATAATCTTCCTGATGGAATTACTTATAATACAGATGAAGCTAAAAGTTATTTAGCTGGTTCTCATTCTTCATGGGTTGTTGATGAACTTGAGACTTATTTCATTTAATTCCAATTTTTTCATTTTTCAAAATTTACTTTTAATCAAATTAATAAATAAGAAACAAATTTAATTTTGATTTCAAAATATTTAAAATTTATTCTTAATTCTTTATTTTAAATGTGATTTAAAAACATTTTTGGTGAATGATTTGATTTCCAACTTCTTCAAATTCAGATTTTGGAATCCACATAGATTGAGAAGAAGAAAGAGTAGTTAAAATTGATCCACCAATCCAAACAGAGAATTGCCTTTCAGGAGGACAAACAGGCATTATTCTCATTACAGGAGAAAATAAGGGAACCAATTCCTTGACGAATCTATCAGAAATTCCTGGAAACAAAGTTGAACCACCTGAAAAAATAATATTTGCCAATAAATCACGTTGAATATCAATATCACATTTTTGAATCGAATTAGAAACAATTTGATGGATTCCTGGTTGTTCTATTCCCATCAAAGAAGGATTAAACAAAACTTCTGCACATCTAAATCTTTCATTTCCAATTGTGATAACTTGTCCATCAGGCAGTTCATAATTTTTGTCAATAGAATGATTTTTGGAATTGGATAATATCATTTCTTGATTAAAATCAAAAGTGGAATAACCAAGTTTTTCTTTGATATCCTTTGCAGTTTCTCTTTCTGCAGAAGTAGTAAAAAACAAATCCTTTTCATTTAAAATATTGATTAAATAATCAGTTAAATCTGTTCCACCAAAATTAGCTCTTGAAATGTGATTTCGAAGGATAAACCCTTCATAAGCTGGAAGTGTATAAGTAACACCATCTCCAATATCTATAACAATTCCTGTTGTTCTTCCTGATGAATAAAGTGCTAAAATTCCTGGAAGTGAGATATAAAAGGATGGGACATGAAATACTTCAAACATGATTTCAGTGATTTTCTCTCGATTTGACTTGGGATTCATTGGCACTTCGCTGAGAAGAAGTGGTTGATCTTCAGGTTCCACTTTTAATTCATTAAAGAAAATATAATCCCATATTTTTTCCATATTGTCCCAATTTCTCACTATTCCCCTTTCCATTGGATATTCAAGTTCTAATATTCCTCTTTGATTTTCTGCTTCATTTCCAATATAATATTTTTTTGTATTAATTTTTTTAATCATTTCTAAATGTTTCGGTTTCCCGATTATTGTTGTAAATTTGGATTTAGGTTCTTCTTCTCCTCCAAACCCAGATTTAATAAATCCTGATCCATTATCAATAACTATTGGCATTTTTTCTTCAAAATCATCCATTTTTGATATAATTAAAATTAAAATTAAAATTAAAAATTAAGAAAAAAATGAAAATTTTATTTGGAATTATTTTTTCATTTTTTTTTCTTTTCAAAAATGAATGAAATTTTATTTTTTGGTTCAAATAAATTTCCAAAACTTATCAAAAATGAACCAGATAAAATAACAAAACCAATTCAATTTAAATTTGAAAATGAAAATGAAAATGAAAATGAAAATGAAAATGAAAATGAAAATGAAAATGAAAATGAAAAACAAATTAAACAAATTTCATCAGGAAGTTATTCAACAATTTTCCTTTTTGAAAATGGAAAAGCAATAGAATATTTAAGTGAAAGAATTTCAAAACAAAATCCTGAAAAAATCCAAATTGAAAATATTCAAAAAGTAACTGTTGGTTATCAAAATGAAGCTATTTTAACAAAAGAAGGAAATGTATTTGCCAAAGGAAGACATATTAATCCAAAAAATCCAAAAAAATTTATCGATATTTCATCATTAATTGAAGATACAAATGATAGAATAATTCAAGATATTGTTTCTAGTGCTTATTCGATTTACTTATTAACTTCAAATCAAAATGTTTATGGAATTGGTTCAAATCTTTCTAATCAACTTGGTTTTAATTCTAAAACACTTAATGAAACACAAAAACCAATTTTAATGATGAAAAATGTTTCTAAAATATTTTCAGGAAGTTCTTCAAATCATGTTTTTCTTTTAAATTCAAATCAAGAATTATTTGTATACGGAAATAATGAATATGGTCAACTTGGATTAGTAGAATCAAGAAGAAACAATAATCTAAAAATCAATAAATTAACCAAAATCCAAAATATTCCAAAAGGCAAAATAATTGATATTCAATGTGGATTTGCTTATTCAATAATGTTGATTGAAGATGGAAATCAAAATCAAATTCAATATCAAATTCAAAATCAAAATCAAAATCAAAATCCAAAAAGAAAACTTTATTCATGTGGATATTCTGGATATAATGGACTTGGCAAAAATGAAGATACTTATGAATTTACTGAAATCAAATCATCTTTATTTGAAAATGATGATAATATTCTTGATATTTCTTGTGGAAATGCTTTCATACTTTGATTTTAACTTCTAAAGGGAAAATGATAGGATTTGGTAATAATAATTCCGGGCAATTAGGAACTGGAGATACAAAATCTCAATTAATTCCAATTCAAATTGAACTTCCTAAATTAAGATTTAATGAAAATATTTCAAATTATCATATTTCTTGTGGATATTACAAATCATTTCTTTATTATTCTTCTCCTTCTTTTTCCAATCTTGAAGAAGATTTGATAAAACTATTTGAAAGAAAAGAATTTTGTGATATTTCATTTAAAACCAAAAATGGAGAAATAATTGAAGCTCATAAATTAATATTGAAATATAGATTAAATCAAAATGAAAATCAAATTGAAAAACTTCAAGAAATTATTTCAAAAAAATCAATTAAAGAATCAAATCAAATATTTGAAATGATTTATTCAAACAATTCCAAAATAAATCCAAAATTATATTTTGAAATTAAAGAAATTATAAATTCAAATGAAAAAATTGAAGAAACAATGAAAAGAATTTATTTAAATGAAAATGAAAATGAAAAATATTTTATAATTGAAAGAAAAGAAAAACAATATAAATTTCCTAAATTAATATTAATAATGAGAAGTGAGTTATATCGAGGAATGTTTTTATCTGTAACTGATGATACTTCAAATAAAGTTACAGATTATAGTGAATTAAGTAATAAATCATTCCAATTATTAGAATATTGGATTTATTCAAATCAAATTAAAGAAGATATTCAAATTACACAAGAAATCCTTAATGAAATTAAAATTGGAATTGATTATTTTCAATTAAATCAAACAAATCCAAATTTATTTGATTTATTAATTAACAAATTTAATAATTAAAATCAAAATTAAAATTAAAATTAAAATCAAAATTAAAATTAAAATTAAAATTAAAATTAATTTTAAAATTAAAATTAAAATTAAAATTAAAATTCATTTTTTCATTTTTTTCTTTTCAAAAATGAATGAAATTTTATTTTTTGGTTTAAATAAAAATCCAAAACTTTTCAAAAATAAACCAAAAAAAATAACAAAACCAATTCGATTTAAATTTGAAAATGAAAATGAAAATGAAAATGAAAATGAAAATGAAAATGAAAATGAAAATGAAAATGAAAATGAAAATGAAAATGAAAAACAAATTAAACAAATTTCTTCAGTACATGATTCAACAATTTTCCTTTTTGAAAATGGAAAAGCAATAGAATATTTAAGTGAAAATGATTCAAATCAAAATCCTGAAAAAATCCAAATTGAAAATATTCAAAAAGTAACTGTTGGTTGGAAAAATGAAGCTATTTTAACAAAAGAAGGAAATGTATTTGCCAAAGGAAGATATATTAATCGAAAAAATCCAAAAGAATTTATCAATATTTCATCATTAATTGAAGATACAAATGATAGAATAATTCAAGATATTGTTTCTGGATCTCATTCATTTTACTTATTAACTTCAAATCAAAATGCTTATGGAATTGGTTCAAATAATTATGGTCAAATTGGGTTTGATTCTGTAACACTTAATGAAACAGAAAAACCAATTTTAATGATGAAAAATGTTTCTAAAATATTTTCAGGAAATTCTTCAAATCATGTTTTTCTTTTAAATTCAAATCAAGAATTATTTGGATGCGGATATAGCCAAGATGGTCAACTTGGATTAGGAGAATCAAGAAAAAAATGGAAAATCGAAAAATTAACCAAAATCCAAAATATTCCAAAAGGCAAAATAATTGATATTCAATGTAGATATTCTTATTCAATAATGTTGATTGAAAATGAAAATCAAAATCAAAATCAAAAAAAAAAAAACTTTATTCATGTGGATATTATCCATTTAATGGACTTGGCAAAAATGAAGATACTTATGAATTTACTGAAATCAAATCATCTTTATTTGAAAATGATAATAATATTCTTGATTTTTCTTGTGGAAATGCTCATACTTTGATTTTAACTTCCAATTCAAATTTGATAGGATTTGGAGATAATTCTTATGGTCAATTAGGAACTGGAAATACAAAATCTCAATTAATTCCAATTCAAATTGAACTTCCTAAATTAAGATTTAATGAAAATATTTCTAATTATCATATTTCTTGTGGAGGAAATAAATCATTTCTTTATTATTATTCTCCTTCTTTTTCCAATCTTGAAGAAGATTTGATAAAACTATTTGAAAGAAAAGAATTTTGTAATATTTCATTTAAAACCGAAAATGGAGAAATAATTGAAGCTCATAAATTAATATTGAAATATAGATTAAATCAAAATCAAAATCAAATTGAAAAACTTCAAGAAATTATTTCAAAAATCAATTAAAGAATCAAATCAAATATTTGAAATGATTTATTCAAATAATTCCAAAATAAATCCAAAATTATATTCTGAAATTAAAGAAATTATAAATTCAAATGAAAAAATTGAAGAAACAATGAAAAGAATTTATTTAAATGAAAATGAAAATGAAAAAGAAAAAGATTTTATTATTGAAAGAAAAGAAAAACAATATAAATTTCCAAAATTAATATTAATAATGAGAAGTGAGTTATATCGAGGAATGTTTTTATCTGTAACAGATGATACTTCTAATAAAGTTACAGATTATAGTGAATTAAGTAATAAATCATTTCAAATATTTGAATATTGGATTTATTCAAATCAAATTAAAGATGAAATTCAAATTACACAAGAAATGATTGATGAAATTCAAATTGGAATTGATTATTTTCAATTAAATCAAACAAATCCAAATTTATTTGATTTATTAATTAACAAATTTAATAATTAAAATTAAAATCAAAATTAAAATTAAAATTAAAATTATTAAAATTAAAATCAAAATTAAATTAAAAATTAAAATTAAAATTAAAATTAAAATTAAAATTAAAATTAAAATTAAAATTAAAATTAAAATTGTATTTTGTTTTTTAATTGAAAATCTTTTTGAAAAAAAATTTTTTTTTGTTTTTTCATTTTTTTTTTTTCATTTTCCTTTCACTTTGATTAAAATTGAATATAAAATAAAATGAATCGAGATTCCAGTAATAAAACCAATGAAAACCAATTAAGAATCACAACTTCTTTCCAAGAAAAAGAAAGATCCATAAATAATTTAATTGACAATTTTTCACACCTTTTTTTGGAAAACAAATTTAAAGATTTTTCAATTTTTGTGAAAGAAAAAGAAAAAGGGAATCTAATTGAAATAAAAGTTCATAAAGCAATTTTGAATGTGCGAAGTTCTTTTTTTAAATCTTTTTTCAATCAACAAGAAAGTTCTGAAATTCGTTTTCCTGATTTTAATAAAGAAACAATGGAAATCATTTTGAGATATATCTATACTGGCGAAATCTCTTTTTCTTTAACCCAAGACTTAATTCCTCTTTTGAAAAGTTCCAAATTTTTTCATTTGGATTTTTTTTCCAATTTTCTTGAAAAACGAATTATTGATTCGTTAAATGAATCAAATGTTTTTCATTATTTTAAAGAGAATCAACTCATAAAATCCAAAAAAATCCAAAAAAAATGCCTCAATTTCATTCATTCTCGTTTCTCATCTCTCCAAAAAAAAGGAAGTTTTTTGAATTTAGATCAAAATCAAATGAACATCATTTTGGAATTTGAAAAAAAACAAAAAGAAATTTTTGATTCCAAATTTTTTCACATGATAGAGGATTGGATCCAAAGTCATTATGAAGATCGAAATATGGATTTAGATCAAAGAAAAGAAATGGTGACTAATTTCATTATCAAATTATGTGATAATAATTCAAATCCAATTCAAAATCAAAATCAAATTCAAAATCAAAATCCAATTCAAAATCAAATGAAAAATCAAAAAGAAATTCAAATGAAAAATCAAAAAGAAATTCAAATGAAAAATCAAATTCTTAAAGAAACATGGAAAAATTCAACAATTCTTTCTGAAAATGAACAAATCAAAAACTTGAACATTTTCTTGGAAGATGAGAATTTTTTCAATTCAATGCAAAAAGGTTTTTCAACAAAAAAAGATGGTTTTTCTTCTCAAATTTTCCACTTTAAAGTTGATGATAAAGGAAAAACATTGATAATTATCAAAACAAAAGATAATTATATTTTTGGAGGATTTTCAGAAGTTGGATTTATTTCAGGACAAAAGAAATTTTTGAGTGATCCAAAAGCTTTCATTTTCACATTGAAAAATCCTAAAAACGATCCACCTCAAAAATTTAATATAAAACAAAATCAACAAAAAACAGCTATTCAAACAAATTCTCTTTTTGGTCCTATTTTTGGAGCTGGTTTTGATATTCTTCTCAATTCAAATCTTCGGAATGGATACACTAATTTTGGATTCACTTATAATACTCCAAAAGATATAATTTATGGAACAAATGAAGCAAGAAATTATTTAGCAGGTTCTTTTCAAAATTGGGAAGTGGAAGAAATTGAATGCTATTTTTTGGATTAAAAACAAAATATTTGAATAAAAATAATTAAAAATTAAGAATTAAGAATTTTTTTTTTCATTTTTTTTCTTTTTCAAAAATGAATGATTGTTTATTTTCTGGTTTAAATGACTATCCAAAACTTATCAAAAATGAAAAAGATAAAATAACAAAACCAATTCAATTTAAATTTGAAAATGAAAATGAAAAACAAATTAAACAAATTTCATCAAGTTTATTTTCAATAATTTTCCTTTTTAAAAATGGAAAAGCAATAGAATATTTAAAACAAAACGATTCAAATCAAAATCCTGAAAAAATCCAAATTGAAAATATTCAAAAAGTAACTGTTAGTTATCAAAATGAAGCTATTTTAACAAAAGAAGGAAATGTATTTGCAAAAGGAAAAGATATTAATCCAAATAATCCAAAAGAATTTATCAATATTTCATCATTAATTGAAGATACAAATGATAGAATAATTCAAGATATTGTTTCTGGTGCTTATTCATTTTACTTATTAACTTCAAATCAAAATGCTTATGGAATTGGTTCAAATCAATATGGTCAACTTGGTTTTGATTCTAAAACACTTGAAAAAACACAAAAACCAATTTTAATAATGAAAAATGTTTCTAAAATATTTTCAGGAAATTCTTCAAATCATGTTTTTCTTTTAAATTCAAATCAAGAATTATTTGTATGCGGATATAATCAATATGGTCAACTTGGATTAGGAGAATCAAGAAAAAAAGAAACAATAATCCAAAAATTAACCAAAATCCAAAATATTCCAAAAGGTAAAATAATTGATATTAAATGTGGTTGTTCTTATTCAGTAATGTTGATTGAAAATGAAAATCCAAAAAGAAAACTTTATTCATGTGGATGCTCCTCATATAATGGACTTGGCCAAGATCAAAATACTTATGAATTTACTGAAATCAAATCATATTTATTTGAAAATGATGATAATATTCTTGATTTTTCTTGTGGAAATGCTCATACTTTGATTTTAACTTCCAATAATAAATTAATTGGATTTGGTGATAATGATGATGGTCAATTAGGAACTGGAAATACAAAATATCAATTAATTCCAATTCAAATTGAACTTCCTAAATTAAGATTTAATGAAGATATTTCTAATTATCATCTTTCTTGTGGATATGAAAGATCATTTCTTTATTATTCTTCTCCTTCTTTTTCCAATCTTGAAGAAGATTTGATAAAATTATTTAGAAGAAAAGAATTTTGTAATATTTCATTTAAAACCGAAAATGGAGAAATAATTGAAGCTCATAAATTAATATTAAAATATAGATTAAATCAAAATGAAAATGAAAATCAAATTGAAAAACTTCAAGAAATTATTTCAAAAAAATCAATTAAAGAATCTAATCAAATATTTGAAATGATTTATTCAAATAATTCCAAAATAAATCCAAAATTATATTCTGAAATTAAAGAAATTATAAATTTAAATGAAAAAATTGAAGAAACAATGAAAAGAATTTATTTAAATGAAAAAGAAAAAGATTTTATTATTGAAAGAAAAGAAAAACAATATAAATTTCCAAAATTAATATTAATAATGAGAAGTGAATTATATCGAGGAATGTTTTTATCTGTAACAAATGATACTTCTAATAAAGTTACAGATTATAGTGAATTAAGTAATAAATCATTTCAAATATTTGAATATTGGATTTATTCAAATCAAATTAAAGATGAAATTCAAATTACAAAAGAAATAATTAATGAAATTCAAAGAGGAATTGATTATTTTCAATTAAATCAAACAAAACCAAATTTATTTGATTTATTAATTAAAAAATTTAATAATCAAAATTAAAATTAAAATTAAAATCAAAATTAAAATTAAAATTAAAATTCCAAAATTAAAATTAAAATTAAAATTAAAATTAAAATTAAAATTAAAATTAAAATTAAAATTTAAAATCAAAATTAAAATTCAAATTAAAATTAAAATCAAAATTAAAAATCAAAATTAAAATTAAAATTCCAAAAATCATTTTTTCATTTTTTTTCTTTTCAAAAATGAATGATTGTTTATTTTTTGGTTTAAATAAAAATCCAAAACTTATCAAAAATGAATCAAAAAAAATAAAAAAACCAATTCAATTTAAATTTGAAAATGAAAATGAAAATGAAAATGAAAATGAAAATGAAAATGAAAATGAAAATGAAAATGAAAATGAAATTGAAAATGAAAATGAAAATGAAAATGAAAATGAAAAACAAATTAAACAAATTTCATCAAGTTTCTTTGGAACAATTTTCCTTTTTAAAAATGGAAAAGCAATAGAATATTTAAATGAAAATGATTCAAATCCAAATCCTAAAAAAATCCAAATTGAAGAAAATATTCAAAAAGTAACTGTTGGTTATGCGAATGAAGCTATTTTAACAATAGAAGGAAATGTATTTGCCAAAGGAAGATATATTAATCCAGAAAATCCAAATGAATTCATCAATATTTCATCATTAATTGAAGATACAAATGATAGAATAATTCAAGATGTTGTTTGTGGATACAAGTCAATTTACTTATTAACTTCAAATCAAAATACTTATGGAATTGGTTCAAATAAATTTGGAGAAATATTTTTTGATTCTAAAACACGAAAAACAGAAAAACCAATTTTAATAATGAAAAATGTTTCTAAAATATTTTCAGGAAATGATTCAAGACATGTTTTTCTTTTAAATTCAAATCAAGAATTATTTGGATGTGGTGATAATAATTATGGTCAACTTGGATTAGGAGAATCAAGAAAAAAAGAGGAAAAAATCCAAGAACTAACTCAAATCCAAAATATTCCAAAAGGTAAAATAATTGATATTAAGTCTGGATCTTGTCATTCAATAATGTTGATTGAAAATGAAAATGAAAATCCAAAAAGAAAACTTTATTCAACTGGAGATTATCTATTAAATGGACTTGGCAAAAATGAAGATACTTATGAATTTACTGAAATCAAATCATCTTTATTTGAAAATGATAATAATATTCTTGATTTTTCTTGTGGAAGTGCTCATACTTTGATTTTAACTTCCAAATCAAAATTGATTGGATTTGGAGATAATTATTTTGGCCAATTAGGAACTGAAGATACAGAAACGAAATCAATTCCAATTCAAATTGAAATTCCTAAATTAAGATTTAATGAAGATATTTCTAATTATCATATTTCTTGTGGAGATTACAAATCATTTCTTTATTATTCTTCTCCTTCTTTTTCCAATCTTGAAGAAGATTTGATAAAATTATTTAGAAGAAAAGAATTTTGTAATATTTCATTTAAAACCAAAAATGGAGAAATAATTGAAGCTCATAAATTAATATTGAAATATAGATTAAATCAAAATCAAAATCAAATTGAAAAACTTCAAGAAATTATTTCAAATAAATCAATTAAAGAATCAAATCAAATATTTGAAATGATTTATTCAAACAGAATAATAAATCCAAAATTATATTCTGAAATTAAAGAAATTATAAATTCAAATGAAAAAATTGAAGAAACAATGAAAAGAATTTATTTAAATGAAAATGAAAAAGATTTTATAATTGAAAGAAAAGAAAAACAATATAAATTTCCAAAATTAATATTAATAATGAGAAGTGAATTATATCGAGGAATGTTTTTATCTGTAACTGAAGATAATTCTAATAAAGTTACAGATTATAGTGAATTAAGTAATAAATCATTTCAAATATTTGAATATTGGATTTATTCAAATCAAATTAAAGATGAAATTCAAATTACAAAAGAAATAATTAATGAAATTCAAAGAGGAATTGATTATTTTCAATTAAATCAAACAAATCCAAATTTATTTGATTTATTAACTAACAAATTTAAAAATGAAAATCTCAAAAGAAAAAAAAACAAAAAAAAAGAAAATTGTTTAATTTTTTAAACAAGAAATCATTAATGAAATTAAAATTGGAATTGATTATTTTCAATTAAATCAAACAAATCCAAATTTATTTGATTTATTAATTAACAAATTTAATAATCAAAATTAAAATCAAAATTAAAATTAAAATTAAAATTAAAATTAAAATTAAAATTAAAATTAAAATTAAAATTAAAATTAAAATTAAAATTAAAATTAAAATTAAAATTAAAAATCAAAATGGAATTAATTATTTTCAATTAAATCAAACAAATCCAAATTTATTTGATTTATTAACTAACAAATTTAAAAATGAAAATCAAAAATTAAAATTCAAATTAAAATTAAAATCAAAATTAAAATCAAAATTAAAATTAAATTGTTTTTTTCTTTTATGAAAAATTCCACATCAAAAAAATGAAAGAAATGAAGGGAATTTGAATTTGAATTTTGATTGAAAAAGAAAAAATCAAAAAATCAAAAAAAGGGATATTTTTTTTTTTGGGTTTTTTTGCTAGTTCAAGATTATTGGATTCACATCATTTGACAATTAGGATCATTTTCATCTTGAATTAAAGGTTGAGCGATTGAGATTAACCCTTCAATAATTGGGGTTGCAGCACTATCTGGGGTTGAACAATGCTGTTTGAATTTTTCAAGAGAAATTGCATCAGTCATTTCAGTTTGAGTTTGTTGGAAAAGCATTTGGACAATATTATCAATATCAGTTCCATTGATTTGTTCTTGAATTCCTTGTTCAATTTGGTCTTTGAAGTTGGGTTCATTCTGATGATTTTCAGAATCCAATGTTTGTATCAGGTTTGACATTGGTCCTAACATCTTTGTTATTAAAAATGAAGATGCAAGTGTTACTGAACTAAACATCATTTGTCGTACTTCCATTTCTGTTAAATATCCATCCCCATTTTCATCCCATGTTTTGAATATTATTTCTGCTTTTTCTTCATTTGTTCCACTTGTTAATGTTGTAATAGTTTGTTTGATTTCTTCAAATTCCACTTTTCCATCCTTGTTTCTATTTTAATTTTGAATTTTAATTTTAATTTTAATTTTGAATTTGATTTTGATTTTAATTTTAATTTTGATTTTAATTTTGATTTTGATTTTGATTTTAATTTTGATTTTAATTTTGATTTTAATTTTGATTTTAATTTTGATTTTGATTTTAATTTTAATTTTATTTATATTTATTTTTATATTTAGATTTATATTTATATTTATATTTATATTTATATTTTAAATATTTATATTTATATTTATATTTATATTTATATTTATATTTATATTTATATTTATATTTATATTTATATTTATATTTATATTTATATTTATATTTATATTTATATTTATATTTATAATTAGATTTATATTTATATTTATAATTAGATTTATAATTAGATTTTGATTTTGATTTTGATTTTGATTTTGATTTTAATTTACATCAAAATAATTCTGATGAAAAAAAGTATAATAAAAAAAAGAGAAATAAATAGACAAACATATCAAGAATTCTATGAAAAAGTTCAGCACCTTTTGGATCAAGAAGAAATAACTCTTTAACTTGAGGAATTGATAACATACATTTTTCTGCATCTTCTCCTGTAATTTTTTCAATTGCTTGTTTAAGTAATTCAATATGAACTACTTTTGGTTCTATTTAAAATAAAAAAATATTATTTTTTGTTATTTTAAGTTTTGTTTCTTTTTTCTTTTTTCTTTTTTCAACCTTTTGTTTCTTCATATGTTTCCATTTTAGAACAAAATATTTAAAATGAAAGAAGAAAAATGAAAAAAAAATTTCTTCTTTATTTCTTAATCAATTCAGAATTTTTTTATTCTCTTTTTCCATTTCAATATTTAATTCAATATTCAATTTAATATTTAATTCAATATTTAATTCAATTTAATATTTAATTCAATTTAATATTTAATTCAATTCAATATTTAATTCTATTCAATTCAATATTCAATTCAATTTTATTTAATTCAATTCAATATTTAATTCAATTTCAATTCAATATTTAATATTCAATTTAATTTAATTCAGTATTCAATATTTAATATTTAATATTTAATTCAATATTCAATTCAATTCAATATTTAATATTTAATTCAATTCAGTATTCATTATTTAATTCATTTCAATTCAATATTCAATTCAATATTCAATTCAATATTTAATTCAATATTCAATTCAATTCAATATTCAATTCTATTCAATTTAACTCAATTTAATATTCAATATTTAATTCAATTCAATATTCAATTCAATTCAATTCAATATTCATTATTTAATTTTTAATTCAATATTTAATTCAATTCAATTCAATTTAATATTTAATTCAATATTCAATTCAATTCAATATTCAATTCAATTCAATTTAATATTTAATTCAATTCAATTTAATATTTAATTCAATATTTAATTCAATATTTAATTCAATATTTAATTCAATATTCAATATTTAATTTAATTCAATATTTTATTTTTAGATTTTGTCTTTGTTTATTTTCTTTCCAATAACAGGAAAAAAACAGGCTCGATCCAAAACAAGTTTCTTCAAACAAAATTCAGGTTTCTTCATTGATTGGTCTTTAACAAACATCGAATCCAAAGAATGAACCTGAAAAAACCTTTCATCATTAATATTATTTTTAACCAAAGATTTCCCACACAAAACAACCAAAGGAACATTATACTTTTTACACAAAGTTTGAACATAAGAAACAACTTTCCCATATTTTGTTTGTGAATCATAACATCCTTCACCAGTAAAAACTACACTTGAATTTGCAACATGTTTTTCTAATTGAACAATTCCGGCAAGAATTTCAATTCCACTTTTAATTTTTGCCGAGCAACCCACATATAAACCACCTCCCAATCCTCCAGCAGCACCAGATCCCTGAATAGCATCCAAATCAACATGGAACTTTCTTCGAAAAATATCCCTCACATTACACATTCCATCTTCAAGTTGCCTTCTCATTTGTTCCGTTTTTGCCCCCTTTTGAAAAGAGAAAATTTCAACGGCTCCATTTGGTCCAGTAAAAGGATTGACAACATCGCAAGCAAGATCCATTTTGATTTCATCAGTAATCAAGTGCTTGGGCTTTGAAATGTCCCGAATTTTAACAAGATCTCCTCCACTTAAAAAATGCTCTTCTTCGGGGGCAAAATGTGGATCAAATGAGAATTTATATCCAAGTGCACTTAAAGCACCGAGCCCTGCGTCGTTCGTTGCAGAACCCCCAATTGCCACTAATAGACGGTCATGTTGATCGACAATCGCTCTTCTAATCAATTGCCCTGTGCCATATGTTGTTGTCAAAAGTGGATTTCGATCTTTTTCTGGCACATGTTCTATTCCACTTGCTTTCGCCATTTCGATAATTGCAAGTCCTTTTTCTTTTTTGCTTGAACCATATGAACTCATCATTGGTGTTCCTAATGGACCAATAACTGGAACTTCTATTGTTTCCAGTTCTAAACATGTTTTTAATGCTTCTATGAAATTTTCACCTCCATCACTTAAAGGTAAATTTGTAAATTTTGTTTCTTTTGGAAGAATTTGTTTTAATGTTTTAATTATTGCTTCTCCAACTTTTTCTGCATTTAAACTATCTTTAAATGTTGAAAATGCAGTTAAAATATTCATTAAAAATTTAAAATGAAAAATTAAAATGAAAAAAATGAAAAAAATTAAAATGAAAAATTTTGGATTGTTTTTAGAAAGCAAAAGAAAAATTTGAAAATTCAAAAAAGAAAAAAATGGAAAGAAAGTAAATCAAAGCAAATCAAAAAAAAAAAAAACGGAAAAAGAAAAGATTTATTTTTTCTTCTTGTTTTTTTTATCTTTTTTTTCCATTGGAGGAGCAGTTCCAAATTGTTGCATAAATTGAGGTTGTTGATAACCAAATTGAGGACCAGGTTGTTGATAATAAAATTGAGGACCAGGTTGTTGATTAAATTGTTGAGGAAATTGATTAAATTGTTGAGGAAATTGTTGATTAAATTGTTGAGGAAATTGTTGATAATTTTGTTGATTAAATTGTTGATTAAATTGTTGAGGAATTTGATAATTTTCACTTTGATTTTGAGTTTTATTTTCTTTATCTTCTTTTTGACCAAGTGAGTCTAATAAATCTGTTTTTTCCAAATCTCTAGCAAGAACAAAATCCTCAATTTTATTTCTTAAAGTTTTTACTGAATCCTAAAAAATATTTTAATTTCAATTTAAATTTAAATTTTAATTTTAATTTTAATTTTAATATTAAAAATAATTTAAAAATTCTACTTGAAAAGTTGTATAAAAACGAAATCCTTCCTCAAGATCTGAATGAATTCCAGAATAAGCTGAAAGTGCAGAAGATAATTCTTGTAAAGGATTATTTTTATCATCTTTATCATCCTGATCTTTTTTTGAATCAACAAATTGTTGATTTAATTCTTTTACTTTTTCTAATAAACCATCTTGTTCTTGCAATCCATCTTCTATAACTTTCATAAATTCTCCATATACCTTTTGAATATTAGTATCAATTGCTTTATCCAAAAATTCATGTGGTTGAATATTAAGTAAAAAGCTCATTGGATCATCTTTTTCTTTTTTTTCATGAATTTCATTTAGCATTTTTTCTCTTTCACTTTGCATTGCTTCTAATTTATCAATATATGATTTTAATTCATTTGCAATTTCGGTTGTTTGATCATCTACTTTTTGAATTAATTTCACTTGTAATTTTTGAACAATTTGTTCTTCACTTAAAAGAAGCATTTCTAATCCACTTCGATGCTTTTCAATTTTGGTATCAATAATTGAATCTGATTTTGATGCTTTCTCGAATGTTTGTGTATATCTACTAATATCTTTCATATATTTAGCATTTATTTCACCTGATGTTGGGCTAATTTTAAAATTAAAATTCATTTAAAAATTCAATTAAAAATTAAAATTAAAAATTAAAATAAATTTTACCGATTCCATTTTGTTCCATATTTTAATCTGTATTGCAAATCTTCATCATCTTCTTTTCGAATAATTTGAACAAGTTCATTCAACATAATTTGTGATTGCTCTCTTAAAGTTTTAATAGTATCACGAAGTTCAGTTAATAAATTTAAACCACCCTAAATTTAATGATAAAAAAAAAATTCAATTTAAAAAATTCAATTTAAAAAAAAGGTGAAAAAAAAACTATCAAAAAAATTTTTTTGCTTTTTTACTTGTTCTTTGCAATTTTCAAGTTTAGTTCTAACTTCTTCTGGAATTCCTTTTGAAAGTTGAAGAATAAGAATTGAACCAGGTAAACCTAACTCTTCAAATGTTGTATGAATTTGTTCATTTTTTGCAGAAACATATTCTTGAAGAGTAGAGATTTTATTATCTAAAAGTTCATTATATCTTTTTAGTCCTTCTTGTGAATGTAAAGGAAGTAATCCATGAAATAAATCTCCTTCAAGATATTTACTAAAATCTGGTAATGGTGTTGGAGCAGCTAATGAATGTCCTGGAATTTCTGTAAGAGTACTTACATCTGGAACAGTTTGAAGATAAATTGTATCATTTTCTTTGACTGCTTTTTCAAATTCACTTTTTGTTTTCTAATTTTTTAATTATAAATTTTTCAATAATTAATTTTTTAATTATAAATTTTTCAATTATTAATTTTTCAATTATAAAATTTTTAATTATAAATTTTTTAATTTTAAATTTTTCAATTATAAAATTTTTAATTATTAATTTTTTAATAAATACTTTTTGAATTCCTTCTACTTTTTCTTTAAGATTTGAACAATGTTTTAAATGACTTGACATTGTTTTTGCCAATGAATTTGCTAATGTTAATCTTGAAACTCTTGCTCCTTGTTTTTGTGCTTTTTCTAAAACTTGAGCTTCATATCGATTTGCAAGAACTTGAAAATATAATTTCTTAATTTCTAAATAAGGAGCAAAATTCTTTTTTTTTTATAAAAAAGAACATATTTAATTATTAATTTATTTATTAATTTATTTATTAATTTATTTATTAATTTATTTATAAATTTATTTATTAATTTAATTATTAATTTATTTATTAATTTATTTATTAATTTATTTATTAATTTATTTATTAATTTATTTATTAATTTATTAATTTATTTATTTATTAATTTATTTATTAATTTAATTATTAATTTAATTATTAATTTATTTATTAATTTAATTATTAATTTAATTATTAATTTAATTATTAATTTATTTATTAATTTATTAATTTATTAATTTATTAATTTATTAATTTATTAATTTATTAATTTATTAATTTATTAATTTATTAATTTATTTATTAATTTATTTATTAATTTATTTATTAATTTATTAATTTATTTATTTATTAATTTAATTATTAATTTAATTATTAATTTAATTATTAATTTATTTATTAATTTATTTATTAATTTATTTGTTAATTTATTTATTAATTTATTTATTAATTTATTTATTAATTTATTTATTAATTTATTTATTAATTTATTAATTTATTTATTTATTTATTTATTAATTTATTTATTAATTTATTTATTAATTTATTTATTTATTTATTAATTTAATTATTAATTTATTTGTTAATTTATTTATAAATTTAATTATTAATTTATTTATTAATTTATTTATTAATTTATTTATTTATTTATTAATTTATTTATTAATTTATTTATTAATTTATTTATTAATTAATTTATTTATTAATTTATTTATTAATTTATTTATTTATTTATTAATTTATTTATTAATTTATTTATTAATTTATTTATTAATTTATTTATAAATTTATTTATTAATTTATTTATTAATTTATTTATTAATTTATTTATTAATTTATTTATTAATTTATTTATTAATTTATTTATTAATTTATTTATTAATTTATTTATTAATTTATTTATTAAATTATTTATTAATTTATTTATACTCGAGGAACCATATTTGAAATTGGAGAAGATTTAAGTAATTGTTGGGTTTTTTCATAATCAATTGCAGTTTGAATAGCCAATTTTTTTAAAGTAATTGGTTTCATTTTTGAATTAATTGCTTTTTCAACAATACATTCTTGAGCTTGAGCAAGATTTAATGAAATAAGGGTTCTAATTGAATCTGGAGCAAGATCTGGTGTCATTCCTTGTGGAAGTTTTGGTAATAATTGTTCTTGAATATAAGTTAATGCTCCAGCAGCAATTTGAAAATTTTGAACTGCTAATCTAAGACTGTCTGCTGATGATAAATTTGAATCTGCTGCGTTTGAACAACATATTGCTGATAAATTAAAAAGAATTGATGCTTTTTCTAATTCTAGAAAATATGATGCTTTTTTATTTATTTTTAATTTTTAATTTTTAATTTTTAATTTATTTTTTTGATTTAAAACTAATTACAGCAATTCTTGTTTTTAAAAGCATCATACCAAACCCAATTAACTCTCAAAGCTTTTTTATCATTTCCTTTTGTTGGAAATTTTTTCTCAATTAATAAAAGATAAGCAAAATATCTAGCATAATTTAATTGTAAATAATTTAATTATAAATAATTTATTTGTAAATAATTTAATTATAAATAATTTAATTGTAAATAATTTAATTATAAATAATTTATTTGTAAATAATTTAATTGTAAATAATTTATTTGTAAATAATTTAATTGTAAATAATTTAATTGTAAATAATTTATTTGTAAATAATTTATTAATTGTAAATAATTTAATATTTGTAAATAATTTAATTGTAAATAATTTAATTATAAATAATTTATTTGTAAATAATTTAATTGTAAATAATTTAATTATAAATAATTTAATTGTAAATAATTTATTTGTAAATAATTTATTTGTAAATAATTTAATAATTGTAAATAATTTATTTGTAAATAATTTAATTATAAATAATTTATTTGTAAATAATTTAATTATAAATAATTTATTTGTAAATAATTTAATAATTGTAAATAATTTAATTGTAAATAACTTAATTGTAAATAATTTAATAATTATAAATAATTTAATTGTAAATAACTTAATATTGTAAATAATTTATTTGTAAATAATTTAATAATTGTAAATAATTTAATTGTAAATAATTTAATTGTAAATAACTTAATTGTAAATAATTTAATTGTAAATAATTTATTTGTAAATAATTTAATAATTGTAAATAATTTAATAATTGTAAATAATTTAATTGTAAATAATTTAATTGTAAATAATTTAATTGTAAATAATTTAATTGTAAATAATTTAATAATTGTAAATAATTTATTTGTAAATAATTTATTTGTAAATAATTTAATTGTAAATAATTTAATTATAAATAATTTAATTATAAATAATTTAATTGTAAATAATTTAATATTTATAATTTGGTTTTTGATTTTACTGATAAAAATTTTCAATGCTATCAATTGTAACTGCATCTTTTATTTGTTGTCTAAGTTGATGTATTGTTGTTGCATCTTTTTCATGATCTGCAAATGATTTATTATAATTTTTGTTAATAAATTTGCGTAAAGAACCAAAAATATCAGCTCTTTCAGCTTTTTTTAATGGAAAAGAAAGCATCAAAAAAAAAATAAAAAGATAAAATTGAAAAAAGGAAAAAAAAATGAAAAAGAAAAAAATGAAAAAAAAAAATTGACAAAAAAAAAATTTTTAATTGAAATTTTTTATTTATTTTTTATTGATCAATTTTTTTAAATTAAAATGAATAAGATGGTTAAAAAATTTATTTGTTGTTTTTAATTCTTAGTTTTATTTTGTTTTTATTTTTTTTCTCCTTTCAAATAAACAAAAAAATTTAAAATTAAAAAAATAAAAAAAGAAGAAAAATTTTTTTTTCATTTTTTTCTTTTTTCATTTTTCATTTTTTTTTCATTTTTCAATTTTATTTCTTTTTCCTTTTTTCATTTTAAATAAAATGAGTTGGGCAAAAATGTAAATTTATAAAAGATTTCCATTCTCAATTCAATTTAAAAAATTTCAATTAAAAAAAAATAAAAAAAAAATAAACAGAAAAAATTTTGTTCTTCAATATGAAGAATGTGAAATTAAAGTTCGAGATGCAACAAACAAAGATCAATCAGGCCCTTCATCAACACTTCTTGCAGAAATTTCAAAATATACTTATGATTCGTGTGTTAATCAAATTCAACTAATAAAATCAAATTGAAATGAAATTAATTTGAAATTAAATTGAAATTAAATAAATTGAAATTAAATTGAAATTAAATAAATTGAAATTAAATAAATTGAAATTAAATTGAAATTAAATTGAAATAAAAATAAATTGGAAATAAATAATTTGAAATTAAATTTAAATTGAAATAATTAATTTGAAATAAATTTAATTAATTTGAAATAAAATGAAAATAAATTAATTGAAAATTAATTGGAAATTAAATTGAAATTGAAATTAAATTGAAATTAAATTGAATTTAGATTGGAAATAAAAATAAATTAAATTGGAAATAAAAATAATTTGAAATGAAATAAAAATAATTTGAAATTAATTTGAAATGAAATTAAATAAATTAAAATAAATTGAAAATAAATTAAATTGAAATAATTAATTTGAAATAAATTTAAAATTAAATTGAAATTAAATTGAAATTAAATTGAATTTAGATTGAAATGAAATAAAATTAAATTGAATTTAGATTGAAATTAAATTAAAATTGAAATAAAATAAAATTAAATTGGAAATAAAAATTAAAATTAAAATTAAATTGGAAATAAATTGAAATAAAATTAATTTAAAATTAAAATGAAAATAAATTAAAATTGAAATAATTAATTTGAAATAAATTAAAATTAAATTGAAAATAGTACTGAATGTGATCAAGTTTTAGCAACAATTTGGGATAGATTAGGAGAAGAACATTGGAAAATAGTTTATAAAGTAAAAAAAACAAGTTCAATATTTCTCTTTTTATAAAAACAAAAAAAAAGGGAAATTTTTCAAATTAACAAAACTTTAAAAAAACAAAATCTAAATTTATAAATCAATTAGACTCTTCTTGTAATTGAACATCTTTTAAAAAATGGAAGTAAAAGAGCAGTTGATGAAATTAGAAGAAATAAATTTGCTATTAAACAATTAGCATCATTCAAATATTTTGAGAATAGAAAAGATCAAGGAATTAATGGTAAAATTTTTGATAAATTATTTTCAAAAAACATTTTGTTGACTTTTTATTTATTAAATTTTTTTTAGTCAGAGAAAAAAGTAAAAAATTATTACCTCTTATTAGTGATCTTAATGTTCTTAAAAAAGAAAGAATAACAGCAAGAAAAAATAAGAATAAATATATTGGTTTTTCTTCTGATGATATTCATAAATGTAATTCAAGATTATTTTTTTTTTCAGAAATCAAAATAAAATTTATTTTTGTTTTTATTAATTTTTTTTTTAA
Organism: Anaeramoeba ignava; assembly: GCA_028826165.1. NCBI lineage: Eukaryota > Anaeramoebidae > Anaeramoeba > Anaeramoeba ignava. Next base: position 111,502 of record JAPDFW010000134.1, on the reverse strand, counting down.
AAAGTTCAAAATTTATCTCATTCAACAAAACCTCGAAAAAAAGCTCATATTAAAAGGTATAAAAATTAAAATTCATTTATAAAATAAAAATTAAAATTAAAATTTAAAATTAAAATTAAAATTTAAATTAAAAAAAATCAGAGAAGAATATCCAAAAAGTGATTCAGAATCAGAACAAGAACAAGAATCAGAATCAGAATCAGAACAAGAACAAGAACAAGAATCACAATCACAATCACAATCACAATCAGAACCAGAACAAGAACCAAAACATATTCACATCAAGAAAAAAGAATTTCCAATAAAAAACAAATTTAAAATCATTGTTAACAGAGCAAAAGCAGATCCACCAAAAAAAGAACGAACCAATAAAAAAAAAGAAACAATCCAAAAACCGAAAAAAATAACAACAACAAAAAAAACAAAACCGGAAAAAAGTTTGATTGATTTTGAATTTAATTCGAATGAAAAAACAATGGAAAATGAAGAATTAAATGAAAATGAAAATCAAAATCAAAATCAAAATCAATTCCCAGATGGAAATCCAATTGAATTTCCAGATCCAAATCAAATCCAATTTCCAAATGATCCAAATCAAATTCAATTTCCAAATCAAAATCCAAATCAAATTCAATTTCCAAATCAAAATCCAAATCAAATTCAATTTCCAATTCAAAATCCAAATCAAAATCCAAATCAAATTCAATTTCCAAATGATCCAAATCAAAATGATACTGGATTCACTGAATTTGTTTCATATCCAACAGAACCAACAATTCTATCTCCTCAAAAACCTGTTAATCTTCAAGATGTTGCATTTCCAGAAATGAATGAATTTCCAAATATTCAATCAAACTCAAATCAATTAAAATCAAAAAAAGCAGTTAAAAATCAAAAAGAAACAAAATCTCAAGAAAAAAAGACTTTATGGACTGGAATTGATGATTTTGTTGATCTTTCTTTAGGAACAAATAAACCTAAGAAAGTTACACCATCAAAAGGTTTAAATTTAAAATAATTTAAAATAATAATTTAAATAATAATTTAAAATAATAATTTAAATAATAATTTAAAATAATAATTTAAAATAATAATTTAAAATAATAATTTAAAATAATAATTTAAAATAATAATTTAAAATAATAATTTAAAATAATAATTTAAATAATAATTTAAAATAATAATTTAAAATAATAATTTAAATAATAATTTAAATAATAATTTAAAATAATAATTTAAAATAATAATTTAAATAATAATTTAAAATAATAATTTAAAATAATAATTTAAAATAATAATTTAAATAATAATTTAAAATAATAATCTTTTTTTCTTTTTTTAAATTTTTAATAGGAAAAATTCGAGGAAAAATTGGAATCAAATAAAAGTTCGTTTTGATTTTCTTAATCCTTTTTTTTTTTTAACAAATTCAACTTAATTACTTTTTAATTTCTTTTTTTTCAATTTACAAACAAAAGAATAACTTTTAATTCTAGAGTTTTCCATTCATTTTTTTTTTGATATTCTAATTAAATTTTTTTTTCTTTAAAACAAAAATAAAAACAGAAAAAGCAAAAAAAATTTTTCCCAAAAAGTTTCAATAAAAATTTTTCCCATTTAAAAATTTTTAATTTTCTTTTCTTTTAAAAAAAATAAAATTTTAAAGTCAAAATTTAAATTTCAAATTTAAAAAAATGTTTTTGTTTTTTTAATTTTCATTTTTCTTTTATTAAAAAAAAATGGAAAATTTTATTTTGAATCAATCTTTTTCTTTTATTCCTTTAATTTCAAATAGAAATCAAAAAGAAATTGAATTAAAAAGTTCTTTTAATTGGGTTTGTAATTTTTAAATTAAAAATTTTTTTAAAATAAAATTTAATTTTTTTGTTTTGTTTTTTAATTTAAAAAAGGTTTTTTTAAATAATTTTCAAAATCCAAAAAAAGAAATTCAATCAATTAAATCAATTCAAAATAATTCAAGAAATCAAAATTTTCAAGTAAAATTTTAATTAAAACTTTTTAAAATAATTAAAATTCCATTTATTTTTTTTTATTCCACTTTTTTTTTAATTAAAAAAAAAAAAAGAAAAAAATTCCTCAAAAAAAATTATTAAAAAATGAATCTTCTAATTCAATTCAAATCAATTAAATCAATTCAAAATAATTCAAGAATAAAATTATATGAAGAAAATAAAATGGAAGTTTTCAAACAAAAAGAAAAATCTTATCAAGAAAAAATCAAAAATTTTCAACAAGAAATTCAAAAATTAAATCAATTAATCAAAAAACAACAAAAAGAAAATGAAACAATAAAAAATCAATTTAAAAATCAAGAGTTAAAAATTCAAAAACTCCAAAATTTAAATCAAAACCAAAAGAATTTAATTGAAAATTTGAAAAAAAAATTGATAAATAAAAATCAAATTCAAAAACAAAAAGAAAAAATTCAAACTCAAAATGGAAATAAATTTCAAAAAAACCAAATATCAAATCAAAAAAATAATTATTCACAAAAATCTAACAAAAATTCTCAAAATCAAGTTAAATTAAATAATCAAAAAAATCCCAAAAAAAATATTCCAAAAAATTTTCAAAAAAATCCAAAAAGTGGAACAAAAAAAATTTTAACAAAAAATCAACAAGAAAAAGAAATGAAGAAAAAGAAAATTGAAGAAAATCCTCAAAAAAAAACAAATGAAGAAAATTTTAAAAATAAAACAATGAAAGAATTACTTCAAAATTTAGATAAATTAAACGAACAAAAAGAAATGATTGATTCAAAATTAAGAAAATATCCTTCTTCTAATTTAAGAAAAATAACTCAAATAAAACAAAAAGAACAATTTGAAAATGAATTAGAAAAAAAAGAAAAAGAAATTAATAAAATTAAATTAGAAATTAGAAGAAGAAAATAAAACTAAAAAAAACCGTTAAAATAAAAATAAAAATGAAATGAAAAATTTATTCGTTGAAAATAAAAATAAAAATCAATTTTCTTTTCCATTTTTTATTTTTCTTTTAAAACAAAATGAATTATTCTTTATTAAAAACTCCAATTCATTCTTTTAAAAAAACTCAAAAACAACAAAATAATAATAATAATAGTAATAATAGTAATAGAAGAAGTGCATTTAAATCTATTCAAAATTCAAATAAAAAAAGAAACTCAATTTATGAACCTCCAGTTAGAATAATTTCATCTAAAAAATCAGATAGAAAAAAATCAATTCAACGTTCAAAAACTCCAACTTTTAAAAATAAAGAAAAAGATAAAGAAAAAGATAAAGAAAATCGAACTTATTCTTTTTATTTTTCAAAATCAAAAGAAAATTATGAAAAAAATGAAAATTTATTAAATGAAGAAAATCGAAAAAAAATGATGTGGAATGTAATAACTTATTTAGAAAAACCTCAAAATCGAAATCAAAAAACTCAATTCTTTAATAAAACACCTGCTGAAAGGTAAATTGAAAATTTATATTTAATTAAAAAAAATTTTGTTCCACTTTTTTTTTTATTTAATTAAATTATTTTTGATTATTTTTTATTTATTTGATTAGAAAAAAACCAACTTGTTCTCAACAATTTGGTTCTATTTTAAGAGAAAAGAATAAAACACCAAAAACAGAACAAAGAAGTTTAAGTCATAGTTATTTTACTAAAACTCCAAATAAAATTGAAAGAATACTTTTTCGCGATTAAAAAATTTTTTTTTGCTTTTTTTTTTAATTAAAAATTTTGTAATAAAAAAAAATCAAAAATTTTTTTTCATTTTTTTCATTTTTTTTGTTTTATTTTCATTTATTTTGTTTTATTTTTTTATAATGTCAGGTCTTTATGATGATATTCCAGATCCAGATTCAGGAATAATTACAGAACTTACAGATGAAGAAATTGCAAAAAAATTATTAGAAAAAAAAGAAGAAAAAAAACATATTAGCATTGTACCAACACAGTTAACATACCAGAAGACACAACCAAAAACTACGAAGATTAAACAAATCAAGAATTTCTTACCAACTCAAATATCCAGGACAGAAAGAGAAGTTTTGAATCCATTCAATCAAGAAAATGAACAGGAAAAAAATTCCATTGAAGTTATTTATGAAGATGATGATTTTTTGGATCAAAATTTCGCTGATGAATACGATCCATGGCTTCCAAATGACTATGATAAATCTTGTGCGGAACGAACCAGACAATTTCGTGAAGGATCTGTTTCATTTGAAAGACGTTTGTGTGGAATTTGAATGGGAAATAAAAATACAAAAAACAATAACTAAATTGATTTTTCAATTGAAAATTTAATTTTAAAACAGAAAAATTAAATTCTGAAATGAATTTTAAAGAAGAACAAGATGATCAAAGTAGAAAAGGTTCAGATAAAAATTTTGCGAAGAATGTTCTTCAAAAATTTGGTTGGAAACCTGGTAAAGGTTTAGGTCGTAATGAAGATGGAGTTGTTTATAGTTTGAATACAAAAAAATCAACTTGGACTAAAAATCAAACTATTGAGAATATGGCTCATGATGAGAAAAAAGAGCTTGCTAGAATTGAGCGAAAAGATACTCAAAAATCCAAAAATTTAGAAAATTTAAAAAATATGAAAAATGTTGAAAATTTAGAAAATTTAGAAAATGTTGAAAATTTAGATAATTTAGATAATTTAGATAATTTAGAAAATTTAGAAAATGAAGTAAAAGAAGAACAAAAAGATCTTGATAAACTAGAAGTTCCTACTCTAGTTATATTATTACTTGTAATTTTAATTGAATTTTGAATTTAATTGAATTTTGATTTAAATTTAATTTTCAATTTGAATTTGAATTTAATTTTTGAATTTGATTTTCAATTTAAATCTTGAATTTTGAATTTAATTTAAAATTTGAATTGAATTTAATTTTCAATTTGAATTTTCAATTTGAATTTGAATTTAATTTTCAATTTGAATTTTCAATTTGAATTTGAATTTGATTTTAATTTTCAATTTGAATTTTCAATTTAAATCTTGAATTTGAATTTAATTTTCAATTTGAATTTGAATTTAATTGAGTTTGAATTTAATTTTCAATTTGAATTTAATTAAATCTTGATTTTTAGAATCTTGTTGGAAAAGGTGAAGTTGATAATGATTTAACAACTGAAGTTCAAGAAGAATGTACTCGTTTTGGAAATGTTGAAAGTTGTTTTGTTTTTGAAGTTATTGATGAAAGTGTTCCAGGAAATGAAGCTGTTAGAGTTTTTGTTAAATTTTCTGATTTACAATCTTCAATTAAAGGTAAAAATAAATTTTAAATTTAATTTTAATTTTAATTTTAATTTTATAAATGAATTTTAATTTTAATTTTAATTTTAATTTAAATTTTTAATTTTAATTTTAATTTTAATTTTAATTTTAATTTTAATTTTAATTTCAATTTTAATTTTAATTTTAATTTTAATTTTAATTTTAATTTTAATTTTAATTTTAATTTTAATTTTAATTTTAATTTTTAATATTAATTTTATTTTTAATAAATTTTAATTTTTAATTTTAATTTTAATTTTAATTTTAATTTTAAATTTTAATTTTAATTTTAATTTTAATTTTAAATTTTAAATTTAATATTAATTTTAAATTTTAATTTTAATTTTAATTTTAATTTTAATTTTAATTTAAATTTTAATTTTAATTTTAATTTTAATTTTAATTTTTGATTTTGAAATTTTAAATTTAAGAATGTTTGGAGAAAATTTTAAAAGTTTTTATAATGAAGAACGCTTTCAAAAATTTGATTTTTAATTTTAAAAATTTTAAAATTTTAAATAAAATTTTTATTTTTATTTTTCATTTTTCTTTTTTTTCATTTTTTTTAAGCTTTTTAAAAATGAATGATAAAAGTTTTTATAATGAGAAATAAATACTTGATTTAAATGTTAAAAAAGAATAAAAATAAAATTTTTATTAAAATTTTTCATTTTTCTTCTTTTTCATTTTTGCTTTAAAAATGAATGGAAAAACAAAGATGGATTTCATGGAAAGATATTCTGAATTTCGAAATTTCATGGAAAAATATTCAGTAAAAAAGCAGTAAAAATTTTAATTTAAAAATCATTTTTAAACATTAAATTCAACATAGATTTAAATATTAAATTAAATATTAATTTAAATATTAATTTAAATATTAAATTAAATATTAATTTAAATATAAAATTAAACATTAATTTCAACATTAAATTCAACATTAAATTTAAATATAGATTTAAATATTAAATTAAACATTAAAATTAAATATTAATTTATATATTAAATTAAACATTAAATTAAACATTAAATTAAACATTAAATTAAACATTAAATTCAACATTAAATTTAACATAGATTTTAATATTAAATTAAACATAGATTTAAATATTAAATTTAAATATTAATTTAAATATTAATTTAAACATTAAATTTAAATATTAATTTAAATAAATTCTTCTTTTGTTAGCTTGAAAAAGCTTTTCCAAAAGAAGCTCCAAATCTTCAACTTCCAAAAAAAAAATTACTTGGAAAAATGAAAACAGAAATTATTGAATCAAGAACAGAACAACTTGATACTTATATTAAATCAATTACTTCTTTAAAAGAAATTTCATCAAGCGAAATTTTCTTACAATTTCTTTCTTATGTATTTATTTATTTGCTTTATTTTTATTGGATTTTTTTTTAAATTCAAATTTTTGAACAAAAAAATTATCTTTTTAAAACAAAATGAAACAACAATTTAAAAACAAAATGAAACAACAATTTAAAAACAAAAGACAAAACCATTACCAGGAGGTAATTTAATTAAATTTATTTCAATTAATTTCATTTTAATTAATTTTATTTCAATTAATTTCATTTTAATTAATTTTATTTTAATTTATTTCAATTTATTTCAATATTTCAAAATAGAATTTATAAAAGTTGAAACAAAAGGTCAAGGTCCTTCTCCAAGAACAAATGCGTTTATTTTCTTCTATTCAAATTCTATTTATATTTATAGTGGTTTTGATAATAAAAACAGAGAATTAAATGATTTTTATAATTTTAATTTAAGTAAACAACTTTTTAATCAATTTTTAAACAATTTTTAATCAATTTTTTAATCAATTTTTAAATCAATTTTTTAATCAACTTTTAAATCAATTTTAAAACAATTTTTTAAACAACTTTTTAATCAATTTTTAATCAATTTTTTAATCAATTTTTAAATTAAAATTTTTTTAAATCAAATTTTTAAATCAAATTTTTAAATCAAATTTTTAAATTAAATTAAAACAATTTTTAATCAATTTTTAATAATATTCAACAAATTTTAAAACAATTTTTAATTTAATCAATGAAGTTTTAAAACAATTTTTTAATCAACTTTTTAATCAATTTTTAATCAATTTTTAATCAATTTTTAAATCAAATTTTTAATCAATTTTTTAACCAACTTTTAAATCAATTTTTAAATCAACTTTTTAAAACAAATTTTTGTATTAAATTTAAGTAAAAATTAAAATTAAATTCAAAAATTAAAAATAAATTAATAAATTTAAAATTAGGTGATGAACTTTATCTTTTTGGTGATTTAAAACCAATAAATCTAAAATTCCATTTTGAAAATTAAAATTAAAATTAAAATTTAAGTAAAAATTAAAATTAAAATCAAAATTAAATTTAAAATTAAATTTAAAATTAAAATTAAAATTAAAATTAAAATTAAAATTAAAATTAAAATTAAAATTAAAATTAAAATTAAAATTAAAATTAAAATTAAAATTAAAATTAAAATTAAAATTAAAATTAAAATTAAAATTAAAATTAAAATTAAAATTTAAAATTAAAATTAAAATTAAATTTAAAATCTATTTTGAAAATTAAAATTAAAATTAAAATCCATTTTGAAAATTAAAATCTATTTTGAAAATTAAAATCTATTTTGAAAATTAAATTATTAAAAAAAAGATTCAAAAGCATGGAAAAAATTGGATCTTGTTGGAGAAAAAATCAAGGAAAAAATAGATTTTATGATAGCACACGATAACAAATTATTCTTAATACCAAATTTTTATTCAGAAACAGTAATTGTTGACATGGTTGATTTAACAAATAAATACATAACAAAAATCCGAACAGAAGGATCAATTGAAAGACGAACATTTGGATCATTAATTGCTGTTGAAAACATAGGATTCATTTTTGGAGGTCGATCAATAGTTCGCAATAAAGATTTAGGAAATCTTGACATTTTAAATTTAGAAACACTTAAATTTGAAAAAATCAAACTTGAAAATTCTTTTGATAATTTAGAAGCACCAAATGCTCAATTAGCAAGAGTTTCTTTATCTGGAAATTTAGATGAAGATCAAGGAGTTATTGATTGGAATAAAAATCTGCATTCAACTCCTCAAAATTATCCCAAAAAACACAAGAAAAATTTCCAGAATGATTTTATAATTTTGACAACAAAAAGCAAATCAATTTATAATAAATCAAGATCATCAAACAAATCAAATTCTCGTTTAGAAAATCAAGAAAATTCTAATGATTCTTTAAGTTATGAAACTCTTTTCTTTTATTTTCATTATAAAGATCGTAAATATTATCCTATTGTACCAAAAGAAGAAATTCAATTTCAACAACCACCTTCTTTTATAAGAGTTCGTGATTCTCTTTATTTTTTTGGTGGAATTAAACCTGGAAATATTTTTTCGAATGAACTTTGGAGTTTTAAATTTGATTAAACAAACAAAATTGAAAAATTCAAATTAAAATTAAAATTAAAATTAAAATTCAAAATTAAAATTCAAATTAAAATTAAAATTTAAAATTTAAATCAAATTAAAATTAAAATTAAAATTAAAATTAAATTTAAAATTAAATCAAATTAAAATTCAAAATTAAAATTAAAATTAAAATTAAAATTAAAATTAAATTCAAAATTAAAATTTAAATCAAATCAAAATTAAAATTCAAAATCAAAATTAAAATTAAAATTAAAATTAAAATTAAAATTCAAAATTAAAATTTAAATTAAAATCAAAATTAAAAGAAAATCAAAATTCAAATTAATCAAAAGAAAAGTAGAACAAATTTTAATTTCCTTTTTTTTTTGCTTTTTTAAATTAAATTTAAATTAAAATTAAAAAGTGGAACAAATTTTGAAATGTTTTCTTTCAAGTTTTTTAAATTAAAAAAATTTTTTAATCAATTTTTTAATTTTTCATTTTTTTTCTTTTATTCTTAATTAAATTAAATTAAAATAAAATAAATGGAAGATTTTGATAATAGAGAAAAAAAATATTCACATCTTTTAAAACCAATTAGAGGTTTAGCAGAAAATTGGAATATTGATATTGCAAAAGAATTAGAAGAATATTTAACAGAACTTGAATCAATTAAATTTACATTTGATGGAGGAAAAACACATTTAAATTTTGCAGAAGGTTTTTTTTAATAAAATAATAAATTAAAAAAAAAAAATCGTTAATTAACGGTTAATTTTTATTTTATTTTATTTTTAATTTTAATTTAAATTTTAATTAGCTGCTTTATTAATTCAAGGTTCTGCTTGTGTTTATTCTAAAAAAGTTGAATATCTTTATAATTTACTTTATCAAACTCTTGATCTTCTTACTGAAAAAAGAAAAAATCAAAAATCAAAAAATCTTTCAAATAAAGAAGATGGAGATGAAGATATGAATTTAGAAAATGAAGAAGAAGAACAATTTTTAGTTTTAGATGATAATCTTAAAAGTATTTCGAAAATCCAAAATAATAAATAAATATTAAATAATAAATATTAAATATAAAATAAATATTAAATATAAAATAATAAATATTAAATATTAAATATTAAATAAATATTAAATAAATATTAAATAAATATTAAATAAATATTAAAATAGTTGATAAAAATATTGATTTGGAAGATTCTTTTGATATTAATCAAATTCTCGGTATTTCTGATAGAACAACAAATAGAACAAGAAACAAAACAAAAATAACAGAAAATAAAATAAAATTACTTTCAAGAACTCCTATTTATTTACTTGGATCAACAGAAAATCAACAATCTAAAGCAAATATCGAATATTACATGACAAATTGCTTAATACATCCAACAGGAACATTACTTCTAGATGAAAGAGACTTACTTACATTCGGTTCAGAATTAAATTCATTGACAAATCAAAAAATAAATAGATCATTTCTTCAAACACCAAAAAATAAAACTGCGTTTAAAGATTTGCAGAACAAAGAAGAACAAAAACAAAACGAAGACAATAAAACACAAGAAGAGAAGAATAAGGAAAAGAACGAAGAAAGCGAAAGTGATGAAGCTGATCTTCTTGATGATGATTCTGATGAAGATGAAGTCAAGACCGATCAAGAAAAACCCAAAGAAAACATCATCGAAACAGTCGCCAAAAACATTTCCACAAACATACTCAGCACTCTCAGAAAACCACGAAGCGAAACCAAAAGGGATAAGGATATAGATATGGACGGAAAAACAAGAAAAGGATTATTTATGAAAGGTTCAAAACAATTAGATCCTTGGATTCTTTTAGATCCTTATGATTCCTCAGATCTAAATCCAAAACCATTTGCAAAAGGCCAAACCTTTCGCGTACCAAAATTGTCTGAATATTATCAAATCAAAAAATCACAGCAAACAAAAGGGATTACTTGTTTTGGAATTCATCAAGAAATCGAAATTCCAAAAAATCGGAAAGATTTAAAAAATCTTTATTTCCCAGAATTTGAAGCCCTTTTCCAAAAGGAGCGCCAAAATATTCTTTCTCACTTTAAAAAGCAGAAGAAGAAGCTTGGGAAAGAAATCACACTTACTGATGAAAAACATGACGAAATGGAGACTGCTTTAGTAGGTGATTTAATTATGGATAATTCAGACTTCAGTGAAAATGATGTTGAATATCCAGATCAAGACGACGAGGATATGAACATAGATTTAGGAAGCGAACCAGACGATTTCGAACCACCGAAATTTGCGCATGAAATTGAGCCAATAGCACTCGATGACGATGTGCATGTGAAAACATACGAGGACTTATGCCGAGATCACATTGAAAATTTTCTTTCAAATGCAGCAATTTATGTTCAAGAAACGGATTTAACAAGAAGAGTAGCTGACTGGCAAAGTAAAATAACGCCTTTATTAGAGGAGCAAAATTCACGATCCAATTTTGATATTCATGAATATGGAAATTTAATACTTGATAAATTTGAATCAAATTTAAACGGAAACGGTTGGAAAAAAGAATCAATTGATTCTCATTCAATTTTTACTGGTTTGCCTAAATTTGATATTTGCAGACATTTTCTTTCGTTGTTACAACTCGTTAATAATGAAAATGTTCAAATTTCTCAAGAAAATCAAGGTTTTGATTTTAGTTCTTATGATCCTGTTTTGGAAAATGATAATTCTTTTCAAGTTAAAATTTTAACTAAACAATTTGCTTTTGAAAAAATTTCTAATTCTGATCCTCAAAATGATTTATTTGTTTTACATGATGAAAAATCTAAAAAAGGAAGAACAAGAAGAGGAACTGGAAAAAGAAAGAAAATGAAATGAAAATGAAAGAGAAAAATTGTGTTATTTTTTTTTTCTTTTTTTTCTATAAAAAAAAGAGATTTTTATATTTTTGATTTAAAAATGAAAAATTTCAAATTAAATTTCTAAATTAAATTTCTAAATTAAATTTCTTGATCTGAATTTATTGATAAATTTGTTTTTTCTTCATCAATCTTCAAATTAGTTAATTTAACACTATATAAAGTATGATCAATAATAAAAGATTCTCTATGTAATTTATCCATTCTTTGAAAATGTCTTTCAGAATAAGGAATTAAAGCTTTTAAAATCTCCTTAATTCCAGACAAATGAAGAAGATGATCAGGAGAAAAAGAACTAAAAGATTTCCTTCAAAATTATTTGAGAAATCAAAGCAGTTTTTGTATTAGTATTCCAATCAACAACAAGATTAAGAACTTGAACAAGTTTTTTTTCATCAAATTTTGAAACAACTTTCGATAAAGAATTTTGATATTGAATCAATTGATTAAAAATATCAAGAGCTTTATAACGGAAATTCAAATCAAGAGCAATATCAAGGGCTTGCTCATAATTTTGCAGATGCATCAAGTTGTTAAGTTGCTGTTCTTTCATGATTTGAATTTCTTGATTTTTAAGTTTTTCTTCTTCTTCAATCAAAGTGTAATTTTTCCAGACAATCAAAAAAGAATCTGAACCGCCACTAATAAACTCCTCTTCATCATGGTTCATATCAAGACACCATGTCTTTTCATTAATGGCAGCAAAAGTGGAAATGCATTCATTGGTTTTTATCGACCAAATTTTGATCAAACCGTCTGAACTTGTCGATAGAATTTGCATTCCATGAGTTAAAAATCGCACTCGAGTTACCGAATTAGAATGTCCTTCAAAGGTTTTCAAACACATAAAGTTATTCAACGACCATATCTTGATTGTTCCGTCTGCAGAACATGATGCAATTACTTTGTCCACTGGCGAAAATGCAATGGACCAAATTCCTCTTCTGTGACCTTCTAAAATTCCAATTAATTCCATTTTTTCCAAATCCCATATTTTTATTGTTCGATCTTGCGAACATGTTGCAAATAGTTTATCATTTGGTGATATTGCAATGCTGTTGATTTCCTTTTTGTGTGCTTGTATTGTTTTTTTGGATTCCATTTTTTCCAAATCCCATATTTTTATTGTTTTATCATTTCCTCCACTTATTGCAAATGAATTTGAGTTATTTGGGAATGCAACTGTAGTAACTGGTTCTGTATGACCAGAACAAGTGCCCAAACATTTCGGGGCTTTTGGAAAGAATTTTGATAGATTTTGATTTTGATTTTGATTTTGATTTTGATTTGAATTTTGATTTAAATTTTGATTTAGATTTTGATTTATATTTTCATTTATATTTTCATTTGAATTTATTGATAAATCCCAAATTCGGATCGTTTTATCTTTCGATCCAGTAATTAATTTCTTCTTATCATAACTTATATCCATCGATAAAACAATATCTGTATGTCCATATAATGTTGAAACACAATGATTGCTGTGGATATCAAAAATCTTCACTTGTTCTGAATTTGAAACAACTGCCGATTCATTTTCATTTATATATTTAACATCCAAAATTTCATCAATAAATCCAACAATTTCCATTTCAAAATCAAAAGAATCCAAATCAAAAAACAAAATATTCTGCGAATTTGTAACGGCGACAATTTGATTGAATTTGTCGCGAAGAAAAGCATAAACAAAACTGTTATATTCATTCAAAACAAGTGGATCATTTTCATTTTGTTGAGTAATTTGACTAATTTTTTGCTCTTTGATTTTCTTTGATTTAGTTGAATCCCAAACAGAAAGTTTTCCTTTATCGCCAGCAGTGATGAATTTTTCATTTGGAAGTGAAATAACGGCTTCAATTGATTCAAAAATTGGGATAATTTTGACAACTTCAAGGGATTGAAGATTAACTTTTGTAACAATTTTATCTCGACCGGAAACATAAAGAAATTTGAAATCATTTGAAACGGAAAAATTGGATACTGTGTTGACATGATTGCTGAAGGTTTTGATGCATTTTTTCTTTCTCAAATCCCAAATTTTAAAGCTAGAATCTTCCGAAGCCGAAAAAAGTATCAAAGAATTTGGATCGGGATGAAACATCACTTTACTGACAAAATTCTGATGACCACGCAAATTGTGGGTCGCAATTTGTTTCTCTACATGCCACACCCTCACTGTTTGGTCTGCCGAGCCTGAGGCCAATAGTCTCCCACTTGGATCAAATGTGATGTCCAAGATGGGCGAATCGTGTCCTTTCCACTTCCCCTTGCTTATCCAGTTCTTTTTCCCCTCCTTCTTCTCCAAGTCTGGCTCACGCAACTCCCATCGTTCAAGGATGTTGTGTCGATTGGCTGTTATAATTTCCTTGTCGTCGGGTCGCAGTGCGATACTCATCACGGCATCGTCTAAAATTATTTTTTCCACTTTACTGCTTTTAATTGTTGTTATTGTTACTGTTTCTCCACATGAACTTATTAGTTGGTTTTGATCGTGGGAAAGTAGAAGTTTCCCTCCCATATATATTGGTTCCATTTTCGTTATTGGTTTGTAAATTGTTTTTAATGTTTGTTTCATTTTTATTTGAAAAGAAAAAAATGAAAAAATTAAAAAATGAAAAAAATTTTTATTTCAAAATTTAAATTAATATTATTAAATAATTAATAATAAAAAATTATTTAAAAATATATTTTATTAACTTTTATTTATTTAAAATAATATAAAATTATTCCCAATAATTTAAATAAATTTAATAAAATTTTTTAATTATTTTATTTCAAAATTTAAATTAATATTATTAAATAATTAATAATAAAAAATTATATAAAAATGTATTTTATTAACTTTTATTTATTTAAAATAATATAAAATTATTCCCAATAATTTAATAAATTTAATAAAATTTTTAATTATTTTATTTCAAAATTTAAATTAATATTATTAAATAATTAATAATAAAAATTATATAAAAATGTATTTTATTAACTTTTATTTATTTAAAATAATATAAAATTATTCCCAAAATTTAAATAAATTTAATAAAATTTTTTAATTATTTTATTTCAAAATTTAAATTAATATTATTAAATAATTAATAATAAAAATTATATAAAAATATATTTTATTAACTTTTTATTTATTTAAAATAATATAAAATTATTCCCAATAATTAAATAAAATTAATAAAATATTTTAATTAAAATAAAAAAGAAATGAATAATTTTTAATAATAAATTTTATTTGATTTCTTTTCTAATTTATGTGAAAATAAAGAATTTAAATTTAATTATTATTAATTTCTATTTTCAATTTTTATATTTTTATGTTTAATATTTAAAATAATAAAATATTTAATTCTAAAACATTAAATTATTATTTTAATAATAAAATTAAATATTAAATTATATTTTTAAATTAATTTATAAATTAAATATTAAATTTAACTTATTTTCAATTTTTATATATTTAAATAATAAAATATTTAAATCTAAAACAATAAATTATTATTTTTTAATAATAAAAATAAATATTAAATTATATTTTTAAATTAATTTATAAATTAAATATTAAATTTAACTTATTTTCAATTTTTATATTTTTATGTTAAATATTTAAATAATAAAATATTTAAATCTAAAACAATAAATTATTATTTTAATAATAAAATTAAATATTAAATTATATTTTTAAATTAATTTATAAATTAAATATTAAATTTAACTTATTTTCAATTTAAATCTAAAACAATAAATTATTATTTTAATAATAAAATTAAATATTAAATTATATTTTTAAATTAATTTATAAATTAAATATTAAATTTGATTTTAATTTGATTTTAATTTTTTAAATTTAAATAAGTTTCCATTTTATTTAAAAAATTTAAAAAGAAAAAAAATGGAAAAAATGAAAAAATTGACAAGATCATTTTTTTCTCATTTTTTTTCTCCTTTTTTTTCTTTTTGTTTCTTCAACTTTAATTTGTAATTTTAAACAAATCCAAAACAAATCCAAAACTAATCCAAAACAAATCAAAAACTAATTTAAAATTTTGTTTTTTGTTTCTTCTTTGTTTTAAAAGAAAGCAAAAAAAAAATGAACAAAACTTGTTTCTTTTTAATCCTTTTAATAATTTTAACAACACAAATTGGAAAAGTATCAACAAAATTATTAGAAACTATTCCAGGAACTTTTACACAATTAGATATACTTACAGAACCATCAACTCAAGATTATGGAAGAAGTTCTTCAGTTTTCAAAGATGTAATTATAGTTGGAGATTCATTTACAATGCAAGTTTTTATCTACAGATGCAATGGATCAACTTTTGTTTTAGAACAAGTATTAAGTGAACCAAGTGCGAAATTTGGATTTAGTTCATCAATTTCAGGAAATGTTATTGTTGTTGGTTCAAATGAATCACAAGAAGTATTCGTTTACAGATATAATGGATCATATTGGAATCTTGAAGAGAATTTTTCAGAAGGTTTGAATGGATATGGATTTACGGTTTCAGTTGATGAAGAGGTTATTGTTATCGGAGCTTATGGTTCAAATCAAGCATTTATTTACAGATATAATGGATCATATTGGAATCTTGAAGAAAATTTTTCAGAAAGTTTAAATGGATATGGAAATGCTGTTGCAGTTTCAGGAGATGTTATTGTTATTGGAGCAAACGATTCTTCACAAGCATTTATTTACAGATATAATGGATCTAATTGGTTTCTTGAACAAAATTTTTCTGATTATCCTTATGGATATTTGGGGAATGATGTTGCAGCTTCAGGAGATGTTGTTCTTATTGGAGAAGTTGAGTTTGATGCTGCGTTTGTTTATCGGTATTCTGAAGGAAATTGGACTTTGGAGGAAGTACTTAGTTTTAACAGTTATTTAAGAGAAGAATTAGAAAATCAAAATCAAAATCAAAATCAAAATCAAAATCAAAATCAAAATCAAAATCAAAATCAAAATCAAAATCAAAATCAAAATCAAAATCAAAATCAAAATCAAAATCAAAATCAAAATCAAGATCAAATTCAAAATCAAAATTCAAAATTCCGGATTAAGAGCAGAAATTTATTTTGGTTTATCCGTTTCAGTTTCAGGTGATTTTATTGCTGTTGGATCAAAGTTAACAGACTTGTATTTTTTCCAATATTATTCAGATCAATGGAATAGAAGATTTTATTATGATATCACTCAAACAGCTGAATATGTAAGTGTATCAATTTATGGGATTATTGGAGTTTGGGGAGTTACATTCTCAAATCAAGCATTTGTTTATGCAATGATTCCACCAGCAATTGATTTAATAAATTGTACTTCACTTTATTCTTCATTTGAATGTTATTGGAATGAAACCGATTATCCATTTCCACTTGAGCATCGAATAGACTATGGAATTGGATGGCAAATTATGGAAGAACCAACTCGGTTTCCAGGAAATATTTCTTATCAAATATTCAATTCATCTTATCCAAATATAACTGGAAATGCAAATTATTCAATAATAATTCAAGCTTGTGAACCTAATTCAAAATTATGTGGAGCTCCATCTTTACAAACTGATTTAATAACGAAAATTCCTGTTGTTCAAAATTTAACTTTTGCTCCAACAAATGAATCAATCAATGTTACTTGGAATCCACCAAATGTTACAATGGATGGAGAAGTTCCAGAACTTGATCATTATTTGATTACTTATTATCAAGAAGATGGATTAAGTATTACATATATATCAGTTAATAACACAACAACTTCATTTGAAATGTCTTCATTAGATTGTGGAACAACTTATTATTTTGCAATTTATGCTTGTAGAACATTAGCATGCTTAGGAGATGATATGGGAGCATTATTTTCAACAACAATAGATACAATATTTGGACCAGTTTATTTACTACAATGTTCAAGTCATCCTTTATCAATTTCATGTAGTTGGCTCATTCCAATTAATTGTGTTAATAATCCATTTTTTTACTCAATTAGTTTTCAATCAAGTTCAGGAATGGATTCAGGCACATTTTTTGTGAATGGAACATCTACTTCTTTTAATACACAATATGATGATGAAGATTATTTCGTTCAAGTTTCTGCTTGTAATAGTTATCTTAGTTGTGGAGAAAGTAGTTTATCGTCTTCACAATCTGGATCATTAACAACTGATAATTCTACTTCAAAAAGTATAGTTACGATTTCGGTATTGTTTCTTGTTTTAGGATTTATCTTTTTGGTTGGAGCATTTTGCATTGTTAACAAACACCTTCATTTTTAAAATTTTCTTCTTTTTTTTCCAAATCCAAAAAATCAAAAAAAAATTAATCAAAATCAAAATCAAAAACAAAATCGAATTTTAAATTTTATTGAGAAAGTTTAAATGAAAAAAGTTTCAAGTTCATCAACTTTCCATTTATCATAAGAACCAGCTAAATAACTTTTAGCTTCATTTGTTCCTTCTTTAATTCCATTAGGTAGTTTGTAACTATGACCAAAATTTGAATAACCAAAATGTAAATTATTTTGTAGAAAAAAATCATTTCCACTTCCAAAAATTGGTCCACAGTTTAAATCATACCAAATTGCATTTTCTGCTTGTACTTTTTTAATTGTAAATTTCTCTGGTTTTCTATTATGTTTATCATTTCTTAATGAAAAAATAAATGCATTTATATCTCGAATATATCCATCTTTATGTTTTCGATCTTTTCTACTCCATTTTGATTTATTAGTTGTAAATCCAACTTGAGTAAATCCTCCAAAAATAAAATTATCTTTTGTTTTGATAATAACTAATGTTTTTCCTTTATTATCACAAATTGAATGCCATTTTTTAGCTTTAAATCCATCTCTTGTTGCTGAAAATCCTAATTTCATTTTAGAAAAGAATTCATCATCATTTATCCATTTTTTTAATTTCTTAACATGTTTTTTTTCTGAAATAATGTTTGATTTGAATTGAAAATTTGAATTGAAAATTAATGAATTTTCTTTTTCAATAAATTCATTTAGTTCTTTATTATCATTTTCATTTTGAAGTTTTTGGAAATGAATTAATTTTTGTGAAATTTGATTTGGAATTAAATCTTCTTTCAAAGTATCTTTAAGTTCTTGTTTTGAAAAATCAATAAATCTGATTTTATCAATAATATTGGAAATTTGATCTTGAATTTTTTCTTTTTCTTCTTTTTCAAGTTTTTGATTTTCTTTTTCTTGATTAATATTTAATTTATGTTTTCCCCATTTTATTATTGATTGGAAAAGCTCAAATTCATTTATTAGAATTTCATCATTTGATAATATTGAATTTAAATGATTTTCTTCAAGTTCAAGAAAAAATGAAGTTTTGATAAATTCTTTAAAATTTTCAAAAATAAATTGATAAGAAAAATCCAATAATTGATTTAAGTTCATTGATTCAGATAGTTTAAGAATATCAACAATAGTTTCAAATTGTAAATTGTTTTTGATAAAATTTAAACAAATTTCAATTAATTCATCAATTAAATATTTTGATGAAAAAATTAAAATTTGAATTGCATTTTCTAAATTAATTTCAATTTTTCCTGAATAAAAATAATTCAAAATTGAAAATAAAACTGAACTTGAAACATCTTTTAGAATCATTTTATTTTCTTGATATTCTTTCATTTTAGATTTAAAAAGAGATTTAAAATATTGACTTCTTGAAGAAAGAATTGATTTATGAGTTTTAAATGAAGTTTGATTTTGTTCACAAATTATTTCAAAATCAAAATAACTTTCATTTTGATTTTCTTTTTGATTTTGATTTTGAAATAAATTTTTTAAATCATTTGAAAGTTTTTCTAAATTTAAATAAGTTTCCATTTTATTTAAAAATTTAAAAATAAAAAAAATGAAAAAATGAAAAAATTAAAAAAAAATTTTTATTTCTTTTTTTCTTTTTTGAAATAAATAATATTAAATCATTAATAATAAAAAATTATATAAAAATATATTTTATTAACTTTTCTTTATTTAAAATAATATAAAATAATTCCCAATAATTAAATAAAATTAATAAAATATTTTAATTAAAATAAAAAAAGAAATGAATAATTTTTAATAATAAATTTTAATTGATTTCTTTTCTAATTTATGTGAAAATAAAGAATTTAAATTTAATTATTATTAATTTCTATTTTCAATTTTTATATTTATATGTTAAATATTGAAATAATAAAATATTTAAATCTAAAACAGTAAATTATTATTTTAAACATAAAATTAAATATTAAATTATATTTTTAAATTAATTTATAAATTAAATATTAAATTAAATCTATTCTTATTTTTATATTTATTTGTTAAATATTTAAATAATAAAATATTTAAATCTAAAACAGTAAATTATTATTTTAAACATAAAATTAAATATTAAATTATATTTTTAAATTAATTTATAAATTAAATATTAAATTAAATCTATTCTTATTTTTATATTTTATGTTAAATATTTAAATAATAAAATAATTAAATCTAAAACATTAAATTATTATTTTAAACATAAAATTAAATATTAAATTATATTTTTAAATTAATTTATAAATTAAATATTAAATCAAATCTATTTTTATTTTTATATTTATATGTTAAATATTGAAATAATAAAATATTTAAATCTAAAAACATTAAATTATTATTTTAATAATAAAATTAAATATTAAATCATATTTCTAAATTAATTTATAAATTAAATATTAAATTAAATCTATTCTTATTTTTATATTTTTATGTTAAATATTTAAATAATAAAATATTTAAATTTAAAACAGTAAATTATTATTTTAAACATAAAATTAAATATTAAATTATAATTTTAAATTAATTTATAAATTAAATATTAAATTAAATCTATTCTTATTTTTATATTTTTTGTTTAATATTTAAATAATAAAAATATTTAAATTTAAAACATTAAATTATTATTTTAATAATAAAATTAAATATTAAATTATATTTTTAAATTAATTTATAAATTAAATATTAAATTAAATCTATTTTCAATTTTTATTTTTATGTTAAATATTGAAATAATAAAAATATTTAAATCTAAAACAGTAAATTATTATTTTAATAATAAAATTAAATATTAAATTATATTTTTAAATTAATTTATAAATTAAATATTAAATTAAACTTATTTTCAATTTTTATATTTATATGTTAAATATTTAAATAATAAAATATTTAATTCTAAAAACATTAAATTATTATTTTAATAATAAAATTAAATATTAAATTATATTTTTAAATTGATTTATAAATTAAATATTAAATTAAATCTATTCTTATTTTTATATTTATATGTTAAATATTGAAATAATAAAATATTTAAATCTAAAACATTAAATTATTATTTTAATAATAAAATTAAATATTAAATTATATTTTTAAATTAATTTATAAATTAAATATTAAATTAAACTTATTTTCAATTTTTATATTTATATGTTAAATATTGAAATAATAAAATATTTAAATATAAAACAGTAAATTATTATTTTAAACATAAAATTAAATATTAAATTATATTTTTAAATTAATTTATAAATTAAATATTAAATTAAATCTATTCTTATTTTTATATTTATTTGTTAAATATTTAAATAATAAAATATTTAAATTTAAAACATTAAATTATTATTTTAAACATAAAATTAAATATTAAATTATATTTCTAAATTAATTTATAAATCAAATATTAAATTAAATCTATTTTCAATTTTTATATTTATATGTTTTAATATTTAAATAATAAAATATTTTAAATCTAAAAACATTAAATTATTATTTTAAACATAAAACTAAATATTAAATTATATTTCTAAATTAATTTATAAATTAAATATTAAATTAAATCTATTCTCAATTTTGATATTTATATGTTTAATATTGAAATAATAAAATATTTAAATCTAAAAACAATAAATTATAATTTTAATAATAAAATTAAATATTAAATTATATTTTTAAATTAATTTATTAATTAAATATTAAATTAAATCTATTCCCATTTTTTATATTTATTTGTTAAATATTTAAATAATAAAATATTTAATTCTAAAACATTAAATTATTATTTTTAATAATAAAATTAAATATTAAATTATATTTTTAAATTAATTTATTAATTAAATATTAAATTAAATCTATTCTCAATTTTTATATTTATATGTTAAATATTGAAATAATAAAATATTTAAATTTAAAACAATAAATTATTATTTTAATAATAAAATTAAATATTAAATTATATTTCTAAATTAATTTATAAATTAAATATTAAATTAAATCTATTCTCATTTTTATATTTATTTGTTAAATATTGAAATAATAAAAATATTTAAATCTCTAAAACAGTAAATTATTATTTTAAACATAAAATTAAATATTAAATTATATTTTTAAATTAATTTATAAATTAAATATTAAATTAAATCTATTCTCAATTTTTATATTTTTGTTAAATATTGAAATAATAAAATATTTAAATCTAAAACAATAAATTATTATTTTAATAATAAAATTAAACATTAAGTTATAATTTTAAATTAATTTATAAATTAAATGTTAAATTTGATTTTGATTTTTTTTGTTAATTATGATTAATCCCTCTGAAAAAAAAAATTCTCTTTAGATCATTTTTTTTCATTTTTTCATTTTAATTTTAAATTAATGGGAAGTGGATATTTGAATTTAATTAAAGAGAATAAAAAATATTTCTGGCTTTGGTTTGGATTAACATTATCTTTACTTGGAGATTGGTTTAATCAAATTGCAACAATAACAATGTGTCAAAATATTAATAAATCTGGATTGATGTTAAGCATTTTATTTGTAGCAAAAACATTACCTTCTTTTGTTTTAATTCCAATAGTTGGGCCAGTGAGTCTAAAATAATTGAAGAATAATTGAAAAATAATTGAAGAAAAAATTTGATTTTATTTTTATTTAGGTTGCTGATAAATTTAATAAAAATATTGTTATGATTTTGAGTGATTTAATTCGTGCTTGTGTTGTTCTTGTTTTTATTGTTGTTGAATATGTTAAAATTGAATGGTTTTTATTCTCGATTGTTTTTATACAATTTTCAATAAGTTCTTTTTTTACACCAGCAAGAACAGGATTAATATCATTTGTTGTAAATGCAAAACAAATAGTAGAAGCAAATAGTAAAGGATTTTTTAAAAGGAATTTTTTAATTGGATTTTTTAAATGAATTTTTTAATTGATTTAGCACTTGATGCAACAACTTGGAGTACAATGTTTTTTATTGGAGGTAGTATTGGTGGTGTTGTTACAAGTGTTACTGGATTAACTCCTGCTTATATTATCGATTCAATTTCTTATATCATTTCTGCAACTTGTATTATAATAAGTTGGAAATTTACAAAATTGACAAGTTCTTTACAAAAAAGTGATTCAAAAGAAATTACTGATAAGAAACAAACAGAACAAAAAAGTGAGGATTCAAACAAAGAGGATATTCAAACAATATCAAATTCAAGCGATGATGATATTAATGATGAAAATGCTCTTTTAAAATCTAATTTAAAAGAAGAAAAACAAGAAGAGCCTCTTAACACAAATTTTAAAGGTGGATTAGTATTTCTAAAGAAAAATCCACAAGTTTTGTTTATGGTAATTGTTAAAACAACAGGTGCTTTAGTTTGGGGAGCAGTTGATGTTACAATGGTTTCAATTGTTGAAAAATATTTCCAAATAAAAGGAAAAGTAGGAATCAGTCTTGGCATAATGTATGCAACAGAAGGATTAGGAACATTAATTGGGCCAAGTAATAATTAATTCGATTTAATCAAGAAGAAAAACATTTTTTAATTTGTTCCACTTTTTTTTTTTAAATTAATTTTTTTTTAATTCAAGTTGTTGGTCAAAGATTTGCAAAAGATACCTTCAAAAGTAGATGGTTAACAATATTTATTGGGTTTTTAATCTTTTTATTCGGTACAATTTTTATTGGAGTTGGAGTTTATTTTGAAAATTTTGAAGTTTTTTTAGTTTCAAATTTTGTTCGAACTTTTGGAATTGGATTACTTTGGGTTTGGAGCACAATTTTAATCCAAATTACTCCTCCTGGTCATTTTGTTGGAAGAATGTTTAGTTTTGATTATGGATTTTTTTATTTGATTTTAATGCTTTCTTATCTTTGGGGAGGTTTTTGTATGGGAACTTTAAATTATTCTTTTATGAAAATTTTTTATATTCAAACTTGTTTAGGAATTTTTGTTATTCTTTTTTGGATGATTTATGTTATTAAGATTTTCAAAACAAAGAAAACAAAACGAAATCAATAAAAAGTTTGTTTTTTTTTTTGTTTTTCTCTTTTATTAAAAATTGAAAGAGAAAGAATTAAAAATTTTTTTTGAATTGAATTGAATTGAATTGAATTAAAAATTTGTTTGTTTATTTTTTACCAGAAATTTCGAGATTGTGATGTTTCATTAAATAATAAAATTGATGAACTTATACTCGAAATTTCTAAATCTGAATCTTTTCTCATTTGTGCTAAAATTTCAATTGCAGAATCAATCCATTTTGTTTTTGGTCCAATAACTTTTAAAATATTTGCAGCAGCAATTTTGAAATTTCTGTTATCTTTTCCCATTTCAAATAATTTCTTAATAATATCAACTGATATTGATTCCATTCCAGGAAGAAGTCTGTTATAGAAGTATTGTTTGGCAACCCAATTAATGATTTTATCAAGGAAAAATGGATATTGTTTGAAATCACTTTCAACTTGAGAAAATATTTTTGTGAATTTTTCAACATCAATTTCCAAAGTGGCAAATTTAAATTGACCAGAAAAGACGAAGAAAGGATATAATTTTTTATCTAAAATAAAGGATGAAACTTCTGTAAAGAAATTAGCTGATTCTAGGAAATTCAAGTTTTGATGAGGAATATTTGAGATTTTATTCAAACAATCATCAACACGTTGATAAAGAGGCATATCTTTGTCTTTTGTGATAATTTCGAGATCTTTTGAAAAATCAAGATTGAGTAATTTGAGGATGAATTTTTTAAGTGAAAGAGCACTTGATTCAAAGCATTGGGCAGCATATAAAAGAACATCAAAAGCAAGAACCCATTCTGTTTTGCTTTCCATATTCAGGATTGTATTTTCGCAAATCTCGATGACTTTCTGTGTTGTTTCCATTGATTCTGGTCGAACCCAATTGCGTAATTGTGTGAAAACACTTTTAAGAACTGAAGCTTTGGTTGTGAACTTGATAATCTGTTCAAAAAGTGTTACATATTTCAGCAAATATTTGATCGGGATTTTTGTGTATTTTTGTGCAATAATCATTTCATACATGTTGTTATCTTTTGATTGAATTTCCTTATCGAGAATTTCCCAAGTTTTTGGTTCATCTAAAAATTTTGAGCGAAGCATATTTAAAAGTGCAATTTTGGCATGAGGATGAAGTTCTTTGGAATATTCGTTGAAAAGCAATTCTTTTGTTTCAGGGAATTTGTAAAACCCAAGAAGTCGGTATATTTCTTTTCTAACAGTTACTTTCAAGTCTTTGATTTTAAGAACATCATTCACAACTTTTTGGATCTCTTTTGTTGATGAGAGTGTTCCGATTTTCAAGAAGGAAAACATCACAATTTTGGCGTAATCTGTGTTAACATAAGGAACATAAAGATCAAGCAATCCTTCGTAGTTATCTAGGTTGATCATATTTGCGAGAAGATCTTGGAAAATGAGCTCTTGGTCTTTGAGAATATCCATTAATTCTTTGGCATCACTTGGTTTGAGAATATCCAAATTGGAAATTGCTTTGATAAATTCGCGTTTTTGATCTTTTGTGTATTTGTAATTGACTTCATCTTTTTTCTCTTTATCATCATCATCATTATCATCACTATCATCGCTATCACTATCATTATCATTGTCATCATTTTCGTTATCTTTTTCTTCACCAATTTCAACTAATGCTTTCTTTATAAAATCAAATAGTTTGTGTTGGTTTTCGATTGATATTCTTCGCGCAATTTTCTTGCTTTCTGAAATTATCTCGATAACATTCAAAAGCACAGATTCTTGTTTAAGTGATGAAATATCGATTTTTCCTTTGATGGGGATTTTTCGTTGATCAAGTGGGATGTTTTCAAAGATTTCATATTTATCACAAAGATCTTGGCGATGAAGAAGTAATTCTTTGAGGAATCCGGTTTTGTTGAGAAGAGAGGTGTCTTTTTCAAGAAGGCTTTCAATTCTTTGAAATTTGTATTTTCTGTTAAAAAGATAAAAACGGATTGATGTTTCAAAAGTGTCGTTATTAAGATCTTCTTTTTTGTAAAGATTTTCAAGGAATTTATCAATTTGTTCTTGCATCCAAGGGCTCCATCTGTGATGTGGATACCAACGACAGAATGAGAAGAAGGATCTTTGTGCTTCTGTTGATCCAGAATTGAAGAAATTAAAGGCAGCACGGAAAATGACTTCGAATGAAGTTAACTTTTTGGTTAAATAAGATATGTATGATTGCGCAATATAAAGCTTCTTCAGAGAATCCAAACAGAATTTGATAAATGGAATCTTTGCAAAGGCATCATCATAACTTTCTTTTTCGTCTGGTTTGAGAAGTTTGTGAGTTTTGCTCTTTTTGTAATTGAATTCGATTAAATTAACAAATAAATCAATCAAAACATTGAGTGAATCTGAAGCATCACGTGAATCCATAGCATTTTTCAAGAATTCCTTAAGCAATTCAATATGGGACTCATTGAGATATTTGATTGCGTGTGATTTCAACGCGTTTACAATTTGATTTCGAACAGGTTCTTGTTCATTTTTTGTTCGAGGCACAATAAATTTGAGTGTTTTTTCAATTTCTTCTGCGTTTTTTGATAATGAACTGCAAATGAGATAATAACTATAGAAAATTCCTCGTTCTTCTGCTGATGCGGCTTCTTTGATTTCCTTCTCATAAACTGCTCTTTGCTCTTTTATATCCAAAAGCTTTTCGAAATTTCTTTTTTTTTCTTCGTCTTGATTAATTGCAGGAATTTTCAACATTTTTTTGGCTTCGTTAATTCTGTGTTCAATTGGAAGAAGCAACAATATGTATTCATCCCGAATTTGATCATCTGGTTCTTCTTTATAAGCATCTTCATAAGCTGCAAAACGTTCTGATGGAGGTAAATTAGCAAGAATTTTTCTCAGTTCACTTTCTTTGAAAAATTGACAGATTTTGGATAAATCATCCTTTGATAGTTTTTTGTTGATTTTTCTCTTTGTGATGATTGTTGATTGGTATCGCCATGATTTTCTTTGTTTTTCAAGATATTCTGGACGCATAAACACTTCAATCATTTTTTCATTGTTGACTTTAAAGAGTGTTTTTAATCTTGGAGTTACGAAACTTGGAATTTCTTCTACTGGTGAATATTTGCTTAATAAATCAATGAATTTTTCTGGGTTTGTATTCATTAATTGTTTGAATATAAGTTGATATTCTTGCCATAGTTGTGGTAATTGTAATGCTGGTGCAATGGCTAATTTTTCTGTTAAAAATGAAACAATAATATCTGGATTAATTTTGATTGATTGAATTATTGCAAATTTTCCGTTTTCTTTGAAAAATGGATAAAATTGAGGGAAGAATTTATTGAATTTATCTTTATCAAGAAGGCCAATTAATTGACGAGATGAAGATTCCTTTATTAAATTTTTAAATTAATTTTATAAATGAATTTTAATTAAATGAATTTTAAATTTAAATTAAACTTACTCCAAATCTATTAAGAATTTCCTCAAAATTTTCATTAACAAATTTCTTAAATCCTTTCGTTTGAACCTTTTTCAATAAAATATTTCTTAATTTTGTTGGTAAATTAAAAATTAACTCTTTCAATTTTTTCATATCTTCTTCTGAATTTGGATCTAAAACAGAAACAATCATTTTTGATAAAAGAATTTTTGAACTAAAAGAAATACTTTCTTCATCTTTTAAAAATTGAACTAGCAAATCTTTTCTTTTAGCATGAAAAGCACCAAAAACTGCTAATTTCTTTTCTTCAGATTTTCTTTTATAAAGTTCAATTAGCAAATTATCAAATTTTGTTAATTCTTCTGTTTTTTCTGTTGATTTAACTTTAACAGCTAAAGTTGTAATTGTTTTAATTTTAGAAGCAGAATTGAAATCTTTAATTTGTTCTAAAAACTTTTGGATTGTTGGAATTTCAAAAGACATTTGTTTTTGTTTTTGTTTTTGTTTTTTAATAAAACGAAAAATGAAAAAAAAAATTTTTTTAATTTTTTTTTTGCTTTTATTTTTTTTTTACAATTACATAATAATAAATAATAATTAATAATTTTTGTTTTTAAAATTACATAATAATAAATAATAATTAATAATTTTGTTATTAAAATTACAAATAATTTTATTTTATTATTTTTTTATTTAATTGTAAAAAAATTCCCTAAAAAAAGAAAAATAAAATTTTTTTTCATTCCTCTTTTTTTTCTTTTGTTTTTTTTTTCACATAATTTGACAATTTTTTGGTTTCTTTTTTTTTGGTGGATCTGTTGGATTTAATAAATTTAAAGGAGGTGTTGTTTCTCTTTCTTCTTTCTTCTTCTTTTTTTGATTAAACCATAATTTATATTCTTTTACATAATTTGTAAATTCTTTTTGAATCAAAGGTTCATTTGAGAAAAAATTTTTAATAACTGAATTATTTTTTAAGTTATTATTGAAAATGAAAAAAAAGCAAGATTCCTTAAGTTCAAGTAAGTTTTCTTTCACTGAATGATTTAAAAGAGCTTGAATATTTTGTTTATCAATTTTCTTAAGTAATATTTTTTCAATTTTTGATTCCAATAAGTTATTTGACAATCCAAAATAATCCGAAATTCCAAAAAGTGAAAAATAAACATCAAGTTGTAAATCATCTTTGATTTCATCAGTATATAAAAAATGAATGAATTGTTCAAGAGCAAAAGGTTCAGATCCGCTCATATCTTGAACTTGATTGCTTTGATCATTTGATGAAAATAACATTCCTCTAAATAATTCACTTCTAGCTATCAATATTGTTTTATGAGCTTTGATTTCATGTTCTTGGCATAAAATTGTAAAATCTTTTGTTTCATTTTGTTGATATAATTTTTCAAAAACTGTTCCCAATTTTGTTTTTCCAAAATTCAAACTTCCATTACAAAGATTAACTAATTCATTAAGTTCAAGTTTTTCTGCCAATTTTTGTAATTTTTCATTCTTATCTTGATAAATGCATTCGAATTTATTGAAATAAAGATATTCCATTAAACTTATAATTGTGTCATAATCTTCCAGTTTGAGAATTAAAATGAAGTTTTTTTCGTTAAATTTATTTGGAAGAAATCTTGCAGAAACAATATCACGATGAAATTCTATAAATTTTGAATCCATTGTGTCAATTTGCATATCACAAAATTCTTGTCTTTTGAAAAAATTTTCCATATCAGAATATAAATTATATTCAAATTGATAAATAAATGCATCTTCAAAAGCTTGTGAATTTAATGAGAATTCAGATTTTCCTGTAGTATTTGAAGTAACTCCAAAAAAAACGAATAATTTTGAGTCAGCGATAACAGCAGAATGATCATCTTTTTTTAATTATAAAATTTAAAATGAATATTAATTTTAATTTTCAAAATGAATTTTAATTTTAATTTTCAAAATGAATTTTAATTTTAATTTTCAAAATGAATATTAATTTTAATTTTCAAAATGAATTTCTATTTTAATTTTTTATCCGATTTTAATTTTAATTTTAATTTTAATTTTAATTTTAATTTTAATTTTAATTTTAATTTTAATTTTTAATTTTAATTTTAATTTTAATTTTAATTTTAATTTTAATTTTAATTTTAATTAATTTCAATTTGAATTTTCAAATGAATATTAATTTTAATATTAATTTTAATTTTCAAATGAATTTAATTTTAATTTTAATTTTAATATTTTTAAATGAATTTTAATAATTTTAAAATGAATTTTAATTTTAATTTTAATTTTTATCCGATTTTAATTTTGATTTTAAAATGAATTTTAATATTTTTAATTAATTTTGATTTTAAAATGAATTTTAATATTTTTAAATGAATTTTAATTTTTAAAATGAATTTTAATATTTTTAAATGAATTTCGAAATTAACCTCTTGGACTTGGAGTAACTCCTTCTCTAGGAAAAATTTCTTCCCAATAATTATCAATATAATTATAAATATAAATATTTCCATAAGTTCTAACACCTCTTTCAGTTCCTCCAAAAACAACCATTTGATCATATTTATTATTTGCAGAATGAGATTCTCTTTTTCCTGGAATAATTCCATTTTCATTTCCAACAACTTTTTCAAATTTATTTGTTTCTAAAATTTCAATAACAAGAACAAAAATTAATTTCTCAATAAAAATAAATGAAAATTGATTAAAATTGATTAAAAATTTTTCTACCAAAATCAAAACGGTTAAATGTATTAACTGTTCCTCCATCAAGTCCTCCATAAACAAACATACTATTTCC
The DNA here is from genome assembly GCA_028826165.1 of Anaeramoeba ignava. Taxonomy (NCBI): domain Eukaryota; family Anaeramoebidae; genus Anaeramoeba; species Anaeramoeba ignava. Next base: position 81,293 of record JAPDFW010000134.1, on the reverse strand, counting down.
ATAAACAACAGCAGTACTACTTCCTATTCCTCGAAAATTTAAATCAATTTGAATTTTATTCCATGATAAAGTAAGAAAATTAAGTGCAAATAATAAAGCTTCAGAATAAGTTGGTCCAAATATATACATTTGACTAAATTTAAATATAAAAAAACAAACCATCTAAATTTTCATTTTAAATATTTTAATTTTATACTCTTTATGAACACATGCAGTATGATAAGTTTGTGGTCTTGGACTATCTCCTGTTGTTTTAATTTCTTCCCATTCACCAGTTTCTAAATTTAATCATATTATGAAAAAAGGAAAATTTTGATAATTTTTAATTTTATAAAAAAAAAATTGAAATTATTTTAATCAAAATAATTTACTGAATCTAAATTTAAAAACATTATTTGAATAATATCTTTCAGTTTCTCCTAAAAATTTAAGAATTGAATTAATTGAGATTTAAATAAAAAAGAAATTTAATTTAAATAAAAATTTTTATTTTTTATTTTTATTTTACCTCCAAAAACCCACATAAATTCATCATAAACAACAGCTGTATGAGCTGCACGTCTTCCAATAACTTGACCACATTGATCTACTTCTTGCCAAGTTCCAAGTTCTTAAATAAATGAATAAATCAAAAAAAAAATTGAATTTTTGGATTAAAATAAATAATAAAAAATATTTATTTCACAAACCAATATCATAAACATATAATTCATCACATAATTCATCTTTAACTGAATTTCCTCCATGAATCCATACTTTATTTTCATATAAAACATGAGCTGGACGAAAACGAGGAGTTGGAGTTTTAATATTTGTTAATTGAATTGATTTCCATTTTTTTTCTGATTCAAGATCTAAATTATAATTTGAATTTTAATTTTAATTTTGATTTTAATTTTGATTTTAATTTTAATTTTAATTTTAAAATAAATTTACCAAGCATTTCTCTTTTTTTAAAAATTAAAAAAAATAAAAAAAAAATGAAAAATCAAAAAATCATTTTTTTTCTTTTTTTTATTTTTATTTTTGTTTTTTTTTTTAATTAAAAAAAATGTCAAATAATCAAAACTCTCAAAAAGGTTTAAGAGAACCAAAAAAATCAATTAAAAATTTAAATCCAAATTCAAATAGCAATAAAAATACACCAATTAAAAAAAAATCAATAAGTCCAAATAAACAAACAAAAACAACAGGTCAAAGATCAAAAAAATTAGTTAAAAAAAACCCAAATCCAAATTCAAATCAATCAAAAACTCAAATAAAAAAACCAAAATCAACAATTCCTAAAAAAATAAAGTAAAAATAAATTAAAAAACAATTTCAATTAAAAAATTTTAATTTAAATTTTTTTTTTTTAACGTTTTAAGTGTTGAAAGTTCTTCTTTTACTTGTTATCTTACTGAAGATTTAATCAAACAAAAAGCTCAAGAAGATAATTTTCTAAAGATTTTAAAATTAAACCTTCATTTAAATAAAGATAAAGAAGGGCAAATTCAAGTAATTAATTAAAAATTCATTTTAAAATTAAAAATTAAAATTTAAAAATTAAAATTAAAATTAAAATAGAAAATTGACAAATTAGATAATTTGAAAAATTTACAAGAATTAATTCTTAGTGGGAATACTATTCAAAAAATTCAAGGATTTAATTCTTTATTAAAACTTAAAAAACTAGATTTAAATCAAAATCAAATTTTAAGGATTGAAAATATTGAACATTTAAAACAATTAGAAGAATTAAATTTATCAGAAAATAAAATAGCAAGAATTCCTTCTTTAATAAAAAATTTAATTTCTCTTATAAGATTATATTTAGATCATAATAACATTTCCAAAGTAAAATTCAAAATCAAATTAAAAATTCAAATTAAAATCAAAATCAAAATCGAAATCAAAATTAAAATTCAAAATTTAAATTCAAAATCAAAATTAAAATCAAAATTAAAATTAAAATTAAAATTAAAATTAAAATTAAAATCAAAATTAAAATCAAAATTTAAATTCAAAATCAAAATCAAAATCAAAATCAAAAATCAAAAATTAAAAATCAAAATCAAAAAATCAAAATTAAAATCAAAATCAAAATCAAAATCAAAATCAAAATCAAAATTAAAATCAAAATTAAAATCAAAATCAAAATCAAAATCAAAATCAAATCAAAATCAAAATTTAAATTCAAAAATCAAAATTAAAATCAAAATTAAAATCAAAATCAAAATCAAAATTAAAATCAAAATCAAAATCAAAATCAAAATCAAAATTTAAATTAAAATCAAAAATAAAAATAAAAAATTAAAATCAAAATTAAAATCAAAATCAAAATCAAAATGAAAATCTAAATCAAAATTAAAATGAAAATTAAAATTAAAATTAAAATCAAAATTAATATTAAAATCAAAATCAAAATCAAAATCAAAATCAAAATTAAAATCAAAATTGAAATCAAAATTGAAATCAAAATTGAAATCAAAATCAAAATCAAAATTAAAATCAAAATTAAAATTAAAATAAAAATCAAAATCAAAATTAAAATAAAAACCAAAATCAAAATTAAAATCAAAATTAAAAATTAAAATTAAAATTCAAAATTAAAATTCAAATTCAAAAAGTTAAAAGATATTACCTTTTTAAAAGATCTCCCAAATTTATCTTCTCTTACACTCAATGATAATCCAATATCTCAATTAGATCATTATAAAGATTTTATCATTTTTCATTTACCAAATCTGAAAGAATTAGATGGAGAAATTATTAATGAAGAAGCAAGAACAAAAGCAAATCAAAGATTTAAACAAGAAGAAATAACTAGTTTAGAAGATGAACTTAAAAATACAAAATCTGAAAATTTACGATTAAAAAAACAAAATGCAAGTTTAAATGAAACTTTAAGAAGAACACAAGAAGAATTAAATTCAATACAAGAAAAATATGAAAAAGCTTCTAAACAAAGAAATAAATATCATGATCAACTAGAAATTAAATCAAGAGAACTTATTAAAGAACAACAAAAAAGTAGACAAACAACAGAATTATTACAAGCAGTTCAAGAAGAATTACAATTTTATAAAATTGAACAATCATTTCAAGGTGATTGGGATGAATCTGGTGGAACATTTACATGGAAAAATTTATCTGATGTAATTTTAATTTTAATTTTAATTTTAATTTTATAAATTAATTTTAATTAAATTTTATAAATGAATTTTAATTTAATTTTATAAATTAATTTTAATTAAATTTTATAAATGAATTTTAATTGAATTTTATAAATTAATTTTAATTAAATTTTAATTTTAATTTAATTTTATAAATTAATTTTAATTTAATTTTATAAATTAATTTTAATTAAATTTTATAAATGAATTTTAATTAAATTTTATAAATGAATTTTAATTAAATTTTATAAATGAATTTTAATTAAATTTTATAAATGAATTTTAATTAAATTTTATAAATTAATTTTAATTAAATTTTATAAATGAATTTTATATTAAATTTTATAAATGAATTTTAATTAAATTTTAATTTAATTAAATTTTATAAATTAATTTTAATTAAATTTTATAAATTAATTTTATAAATTAATTTTAATTGAATTAATTTTAATTAAATTTTATAAATTAATTTTAATTGAATAAATTTAATTTTTTTATAAATTAATTTTAATTAAATTTTATAAAATAATTTTAATTTAATTTTATAAATTAATTTTAATTAAATTTTATAAATTAATTTTAATTAAATTTTATAAATTAATTTTAATTAAATTTTATAAATTAATTTTAATTAAATTTTATAAATGAATTTTAATTGAATTTTAATTAAATTTTATAAATGAATTTTAATTATAAATTAATTTTAATTGAATTTTATAAATGAATTTTAATTGAATTTTTAATTTAGGGTCCGAAAACAGTGTTTAGTTATCAACCAGAACATCCAGAAAGTGTAAATTATAAAAAACCTCAAGGTCGTAAAGCAATGGATAATATTGATGAACAACAAAGAAGACAAATTCCAAGACAAATTATAGAAGATGATGAAAATCAAAATAATCAAATCCAAAAACTTCAATCTCAACAACAAGCCCTTAATTTTAAAAGAAGAGAATTAGAACAAGGAATCCAAGAATTCCAAAATTTAATGATGGAAAAAGAATATGATTCAAATCCAGAAAAACAACAAGAATTGCAAAATAAAACATCCGAATTCGAACAACTTGATCCACAAAGAACAAAATTGGAACAAGATTTAACAAAATTAAAAGACCAAATTCAAGAGAAAAAAAACCGTTTAAATTATTTGGAACAACCTAATCCTGATCTTCAAAAAGATGATTCAAAAACAGCAATGGCAAAAATCAAATTGGAAAAAATTCAACTGAAAAAGGAATTAAGATCAATGGAATCAAATTTGCAAAAATTGGAACAAGAAAAAACAAATTTTATCGATTCAAAAGAGCAAATTCAAGAGAAAAAACAGCGTCTGGGAAGAGAAAATGCTCCAAATAATTTGGATTTGGAAAAATTAAAACCAATCGTTTCAAATCTTATTGAATCCAAACAATTAGAAGAACTTTCCAATCAAAATCCACAATTAATTATGGAACATTTACAAAATAAACTGAACCAAGTCAAAGAACAAGAAGAAAATATTCAAGAGGAGATGATTCTTCTTCAAAAGGAAAAGCAATTTTCACAAAAAGAAAAACAAGAAACTGAAGCAGAAACAAAAAAACAACGAAGTTTAATTCACTCAAATGAATCTGAACTTGAAAAAGAAAATCCCGATCAAATGAATAAATCACAAAAAGAAGTTTCGGGAAAATCAAAACCAACTCAAATTCAACAACAAATTATGGAAATGGAAAATGCAATCAAACAAAAAGATAAATTACTCGGTGTAAAAGACAATCAAATTCAAAACTTGGTTCAAAAACAGCAACTTCTTGAAAAAGAAAACGAATCATTGATCCAACAATCAAAATTAATTGATTCAAAACAGAAACAAAAAGAACATAAAATTCTTATTGACAAATCAACTACTACTGAAACAAAATATCTTCTTGTTTCGGAGCAAAAACAAAAAGCAACTTCAGAATTAACTCAAAAAATCAAAGATTTGGAATCTGAAAATAGGAGAATCAAACAAGATCTTAATAATTTCACATCAAATTTAGAAAAAACAGAACAAGAAAAAGCCCAAAAATTGCAAGACCAAAAACATAAACTCGGAAACTTAAAATCAAAGAATTTGCAATTAGAAACGGAAAATAAAAAACTTAATCAAGAAAAAATGCAATTGGATGAAAAGGCAAGATCAATTGAAAATCAATTGAATTTATATCAAGAAGATTCAGATGATTTGCAACATTTATCTCCATCATCTCTACTTGAAGTATTAAAAGACGGAATACTTTCAAAACAATCGGAAATGGAACAACTTCTTCACGAAATTAAATTATTGGAATCTCAAAAAAACAAAGATGAACAGAAAAAGCAAAGTTTTGAAAAGAAAAACCAAATTACTCAAACAGAAAAGTATTTGGAACAACAATTATTATTAAAGGAAAGCCAAATCAATGAATTAAACCAACAACTTTTGAATTACAAAGAACTTGAAATGGAAAGACAAAATCTTAAAAAGGAAAAAGAGCAGTATGAAAACCTCAGACAAGGTCTTTTGTCTGCTCAAAAAGAATTACAGCAAAATCGCGAAAAAATCAAACAGAAAAAGATGAGATTGAGAAAGCTTCAACAAGAAATTATGAACCAAAAACAACAGCAAGAAAATCAGCAAAAAGCACTCGAATATTCAGAACTTGATGAAGACATTCAAAAGAAAAACGCTCATTTACAAGAATTGGATCAAATAATCCACCAAAAATCAAATCAACTTCGAAAATTGAAAAAGGCGTTAAAAATCAAACAAAATGAATTGGAAGAAAAACAAAAACAAATTGAAGATACAGCAAGCAACTTAAATATCTTGCAAAAAGAAGCATTTAATTGTGAAAAGGAATTGCAAGATCTTTTGGATAAAATCAAAGATCTTGAACAAAAAGTAATGCTAAAAGAAAAAGAGCTTGAAGAACTGGAACTTGTTTCAAAGGAAGCAAGAAATATCCACAATTTATTAAATCAAAAACAATCACTTGAAGACGAACTGAAAGGAATTACTGAAGAACTCAAAGAAATTTCATCCAAATTAAAACAAGCCAAAAATCAGTTGATGAGAAAACGATTCCAATTTCCAAATCAAAACTCACCATCTGAATTTGATAATCAAAACACTGGAAATTCTCATTTATTGCAAAAAATGGATGATTTAAGAAAAGAAACCGAAAATGAAGGAAATGTTTTATTTTCACACACAAAAAGAAAAACTCCATTTGCAATCTCTTCAGAGGATCGACTCATGAATAATCTTAGAAAAGGAATTCATGGCAAAGATGATCAAGAATTGGTTGATTCAATTGAACAAATGAAAAAAGATCTTGAAAGTGATATTGAAAAAATGATTCAATTATTGCAACAAAACAAGGAATTGAAATTAGAAATCGATAAACAATTAAGCTTTATGCAGGAATTAAGAAACCAAACCCAAGATAAATTGGATGAATCAATTCAAAAAGAACAAGAAATTCTTACAAAATCTCATCAACTTGATTCAGAAATTAAACAATTTAGAAACGAACAATTATTATCTTCGCAAAAAGTTCAAAATCCAAATGAAAGAATAAGAATCCATCAAAAAGTTGGAAACAGATATTTAATTAATCGAAACTTTATTGATGATGAACCAAATGAATATAACAGAACATATCCAATTCAGCAAGAAAAAGAAAAAGACAATTTATTAAATGAATTAAGAGAAAAAGAAAAAGAAAAACAAAATTTATTAAATGAATTAAGAGATAAAGAAATTGAAAATGAATATTTAATAAATCAAGTCAAAGAAATTCAAATTCAAATTCAAAATCAAAATCCATTTGAAAATCAAAATCAAAATCAAGAAATTCAAAGACTCAAAAACCAAATTTATAATTCCGAACTTGAAAATCAACAATTCAAAAAAGACATACAAAAATGTATGCAAGAAAACCAACAGCTTAAAAGTAATTGCGCGACTTATAAAGACCAATTATTTCAAGAACAACAAAAATGTCGAGATTTAAATTTAGAAAATTCAGGCTTAAAAAAGGAAATTCAATTCAATGAAGAAAAAATGAAACAAAAAGAAGATGAAGGAAATGTAGCATTAAAATTAGCAGAACAAAAACTGGAAATTGCATCGCAAATGATGAAAGAAAATGATGGAAACAAATACCAATTTATTCTTAACAAATTAAATGAATTTATTCGAATTAACAAACAATTACAACTAAAATTACAAGAAATTTCAGAAGAAAGAATGAATCAATTAAATCAATTAAGAACAAGTGAAAATATTCCTCAAGAAAATATTATTTCCACAAATCAAAACAAACCAAATGTTGGAAATGCTATTGATTTAAGTAAATTTAGAGGGAAAATAAGAAATAATACAATTTCAGATTATTTTAGTAAAATTCAAGAAAAAGAAATTGGAAGACTTTCAAAAGAAATTTCTCACAAAGATCGACTTATGTTTTCTGCATTAAATGATCTTCGAAAAGCATCAGAAAAATTTAATCCAAATTCAAGAAATTTTTCAAAAATTTAAAAAAGAAAAATTTATTTCCTCTTTTATTTTCCTTTTCTTTTCATAATTCATTAAAAAACAAAAAACAAAATTATTTTTTCTTTTTAAAAATTTTCATAAAATTTATAATCTTTTTTTAAATGAAGAATTGATGAAATTATTTTCAAAGCAAAAAAATTTTCTTCTTCAATTTTAGTTGAACAAAAACGAAGACAAACTTGAAAAAAAGAATTAATTTCTTGAGCAATTTCGCTTTGGAAATATTCTTTTAATAAAGAGCAAACAATTTCTGATAATTTTTCAAGAAAATAATTAAGAAGTTTTTCTTGATAAATTCCTTCTTCAAAATTATGAATATCTTCTTCAATTTCTTTTATAACTGTTAAAATACTTTCTGTTAAATTTGAATTTGAATTTGAATTTGAATTTATATTTGAATTTGAATTTGAATCTATATTTAAATCTATATTTGTATTTGAATTTGTATTTGTATTTATATTTGAATTTGTATTTATATTTGAATTTGTATTTGAATTTGTATTTATATTTGAATTTGTATTTGTAAGTTCATCAACTGACATGACACGAACAAGCATTGTCTCGTATTTTTGCATTTTTAAATATAAAATTTATAAATTTCTTGTTTAAAGAAAAAAAAAATGAAAAAAATGAAAAATTGAAAAATCATTTTTTAAAAATTTCTATTAAAAGTTTTATTTAAAACTTCTTAAAGTCATTCTGAAAAAAGGTTTTTTTATCTTTTTTAATTTTCTTCTTTTTCTTCTTTGTGTTTTTTGTCTATTCAAGTTATTTAATCTTTTTAAAAAACTTTTTTTGATATAAATTTTTGCATTTTTATTCCTTAAAACTGGAATAATTGGTTTTTTAAATTCTGAAAAAGGATAAGATTTAGGAGGAGAATCTTGATCTAAATTTTATAATTTAAAATAATTTAAAATAATTTAAAATTAAAAATATTTTAAATGAAGAAAATTACAAAATAATTCATTTCGATCTAAAGCAAAAAGAACTTTTTTACTTTTTTCTGTTTCATTTTTGTTTTGATTTTTGTTTTGATTTTTGTTTTGATTTTTGTTTTGATTTTTGTTTTGATTTTTGTTTTGATTTTTGTTTTGATTTTTGTTTTGATTTTTGTTTTGATTTTTGTTTTGATTTTGTCTTCTCTTTTTCTTTTTCTTTTTCTTTTTCTTATTTAAATTTTGATTTAAATTTTGATTTGAATTTTGATTTAAATTTTCAGTTAAATTTTGATTTGAATTTTGATTTGAATTTTGATTTGAATTTTGATTTGAATTTTCAGTTAAATTTTCAGTTAAATTTTGATTTGAATTTTGATTTGAATTTTGATTTGAATTTTCAGTTAAATTTTGATTTGAATTTTGATTTGAATTTTGATTTGAATTTTGATTTGAATTTTCAGTTAAATTTTCAGTTAAATTTTGATTTGAATTTTGATTTGAATTTTCAGTTAAATTTTTTGGTTTTTCTAAATCAATAACTTCAAATATTAATGGTTTCTTTTTTCTTCGAATTTTTTTGAAATGAAAAAATTGATCAGAAGGATTATTGTTAAGAAGAAAAATAAGAAATCTATTCATAACTGGAAATATCCTACTCAAATTATTAGAATCAATTCTTTTTTTTGATAGAATAAAGAAAATATTTTGTTAAAAAAAAAGAAAGAAATATTTTGTTATTTTTTCTGAATTACTTTAAATTAAAAGATTCATTTTCTAATGATTTTATAATAATTCTTGTGACTTGATTGAGTCTTTTTAAATCAGCAAAATAATAAAACTCGCTTTTATTATTAATAAGCATATTTGGACTATAATTTAAATTTTCATAAATTGATTTATCAATTAACTCTTTATTCTCATTTTCTTTGATAAATAAATGGAAAAATTCTTGGTCAATTAATTGAGTAATTTGTAAATGATTTGTTTTTGCAAAAACTGATATTAAAAGATTAGCGAACACAATCCAATTCTTTAATAAAAGGAAATTAAATTATTTTTAATTTTAATTTTAATTTTAATTTTATTTTAATTTTATAAATGAATTTTAATTTTAATTTTAATTTTAATTTTAATTTTAATTTTAATTTTAATTTTAATTTTAATTTTAATTTTAATTTTAATTTTAATTTTAATTTTAATTTTAATTTTAATTTTAATTTTAATTTTAATTTTATAAATGAATTTTAATTTAATTTTATAAATGAATTTTAATTTAATTTTATAAATTAAATTTTAATTTTATTTTGATTTTAATTTGATTTGTTACTTTTGAATAAGTATTTGTTTTTTTAAATTCATCTAAATAAACTTGAAATAAATTTATTAAAAAATTTATATTTGTTTTTCCATTAAAAGAAAATTCTTGAATTAAATCAACAAATTGAAGAATAAAAAAATGAATTTTTTTGATTGGATCCAAAGAATAATGAAAGATTTTTTGAATAATTTCTTTGAGAATTTGAAGAATTAAATGAATATTATTATCATTTTTTTCTTGATTAAAAAAATTTTGTGAAAATTGGAAAATTGATTTTAAAAAAGGAATTTCTTCATAAAAAGTGAATAAATCAAAACAAGATAAAATGAAAGAAATGAAAACATCTTCATTATTTAAATTTTCATTTGTATTTTGTTCTTTATAAATTGATTTGATTGAAAAATTTGAATTTTTAAATTGTAAATAAACTTTTTCAAAAAATTCTGATAAAGAATTGTTTCCATTTTGTGATTGAATAATAATTTGTTGAATTTGTTCGTTAAAATTATTTTCTGATTTTAATAAAATTTGGAAAGGAAGTTTGGAAAAATCATTTTCAATTTCCATTTAAAAAAAAGAATAAAAAAAAAATGAAAAAAAAAAAAGAAAAGAAAAAAAAATTTTTTTTAACGAAAATTTATTTAAAAAAAAAGAAAGGAGAATAAAAAAAAAAACAACAAACAAAAAACAACAATAATTTAATAAATTAATTTTGAATTTGAATTTATATTTAGATTTTGATTTTAATTTTGAATTTGATTTGAATTTGATTTTGATATTGAATTTATATTTTGATTTTGATTTTAAATTTGATTTTCATTTTCATTTTCATTTTGACTTTGAATATGATTTTGATTTTGATTTTGATTTTGATTTTGATTTTGATTTTGATTTTGATTTTGATTTTGATTTTAAATTTTGAATTTTGATTTTGATTTTAATTTTGATTTTGATTTTGAATTTGAATATGATTTTGATTTTGATTTTGATTTTGATTTTGATTTTGATTTTGATTTTGAATTTGAATTTGATTTTGATTTTGATTTTGAATTTAATTTTGATTTTGATTTTTATTTTGAATTTGATTTTGAATTTGATATTGAATTTGAATTTGAATTTGATATTGATTTTGAATTTAATTTTGAATTTAATTTTGATTTTGAATATGATTTTGAATTTGAATTTGAATTTGAATTTGAATTTGAATTTGAATTTATATTTAGATTTTGATTTTGATTTTGATTTTGATTTTGATTTTGATTTTAAATTTGATTTTGAATTTGATTTTGATTTTGATTTTGATTTTGATTTTGAATTTGAATTTGAATTTGATTTTGATTTTGATTTTGATTTTGATTTTGATTTTGATTTTGATTTTGATTTTGATTTTGAATTTGAATTTGATTTTGATATTGATTTTGAATTTCAAATTGATTTTGAATTTGAATTTGATTTTGAATTTATATTTAGATTTTGATTTTAATTTTGAATTTGATTTTGATTTTAATTTTGATTTTGATATTGAATCTGATTTTGATTTTGATATTGATATTGATATTGATTTTGAATTTCAAATTGATTTTGAATTTGATTTTGATTTTGAATTTCATTTTGATATTGATTTTGATTTTGATTTTGATTTTGATTTTGATTTTAATTTTGATTTTGAATTTATATTTAGATTTTGATTTTAATTTTGATATTGATTTTAATTTTGAATTTGATTTTGATTTTAATTTTGATTTTGATATTGAATCTGATTTTGAATTTAAATTTTAAATTTTAATTTTGATTTTAAATTTTGATTTTGATTTTGATTTTGATTTTGATTTTGATTTTGATTTTGAATTTGAATTTAATTTTGATTTTGATTTTGATTTTGATTTTGATTTTGAATTTGATTTTAATTTTGATTTTGATTTTGATTTTGAATTTGATTTTAATTTTGATTTAAATTTTAAATTTGAATTTCATTTTAATTTTGATTTTGATTTTGATATTGACTTTGAATTTGATTTTGATTTTGATTTTGATTTTAAATTTTGATTTAAATTTTAAATTTTAAATTTTGTTTTTAAATTTTGATTTTCATTTGAATGTTAAATTTTAAGAAGAAATAATTCATTTGAAAAACTTAAAGGAGTAATTAAAACTCTGCAATTTTCAGTTGTAATTTTTTGAGTTGAATAAGTTTGAATTCGTGTTAATATTTTTTTTTCAAGTTCAGAAATACTAAAATCATTTGCAATAAATAAATCTTTTTGGACAATACGACTAGATTTATGAATAGGATTATAATCAACCCAAAAACAAGTTATAGAGAAAAGTTGCAATTTTTGGAGAAGAACATTTTGATTTGGATGAACTTGTTCGAAAATAAAATTAGGTTGAATATCAATACTCGAGTGATTTTGCATTGATTCATTTTTTTCTGTTGTGGGCGATAATTTTTCAAGAGCATTAGCTTCTTTGACTGGCTGGTTCTCTTCTGGATGTGAAATATTTCCGTTGGGATAGAAACTTTTTTCTTCCTTAAGATGATTTATTTGTTTTTGAAGATGAAGACTTCCTGCTTGTTGAATTGATTTTTTAATTGAAGATATCCAGTCGTTTGTCTGATATTGACTATCTGCTGCGCAAATAAGTTCCCCAATTTGGGAGATCAGTTTGAATTTATGCGGAGATTCTTTATTTTCTGAGTTTGATGTTTCTAGAAATAAACTTATTGTTTCAACCGCATATTCAACGTTATATTGTTCTTCTTTTTTGATATGGCAAATAAGAAGATAGTCATTGAAAAGTATAACATATTTATTGATTAATTTCTTGTCAATCTTGTTTGTTGTTGGGATCTGTGCTTGCTTCATATTGATTGTGGGTTGTGCTTGGATAACTCCTCGATTTGGTGATAAAAATGAAAATGAACGTCTACTTTTTGAATTATTTTTTGGCATTCGTTGTTTTTGATAATATTGACTATTGTATTGATTTTTTAAATTGGGTATTTTTTTGTGTTCTGTTTGAGGTATTTTATTGTTGATTTTTTCTATATTTAAGTCTTCTTCTTTTGAATCATTGTTTGGGATTTGAATTGATAATTTTGGTTTTAATTTCCTTTGATTTTCATTTTCATTTTCATTAATATTATTTATATTTTTATTTTGTCTTTTTTTATTTGGTGATCCTGTTGGTGTTATATTATAAATAGGCTTTCGAGGATTTCTAGGTGGATTTTTTATTGCAGTATCTTTTGAATTTTCAGAGATTTTTTGATTTAATTTTTGGATTATATCTCCAACTGAATTTTCGCTTTGATTTGAATTATCTTTTAAATCGTCTTTTATATAATGTTTTGATTTTTGATTTTCGCTTTCCTTTAAATTATCTCTTAATTTTTGTTTGAATTTTTCCTCTAAAGATAATTTTTTCTTTAAATTTTCGTTTAAATCAAAATTTTCATCAAAATTTTCATCAAAGTTTTCATCTGAATTTTCATCTGTTTTTTCGTTTGTATTATCATTTGTATTATCATTTGTATTATTATTTAAATTTTCTTCTAAATTTTCATTTAAATCTTCATTTAAATTTTCATCTAAATTTTCATTTAAATCTTCTTTTAAATCTTCATCTAAATCTTCTTTTAAATTTTCTTTTAAAGTTTCTTTTAAAGCTTCTTTTAAATTTTCGTCATCTTTGGAATTATTTTTTTCTCCAGTATCAGAATCAGAATCGCCATTGTTATTTTTACGAAGTTGACCACGAAGACGGTTAAAAGAAGGAGAAAAAGAAATACCGCGAGGTTTTTGGCGATTTGGGGAATTTCTACCAGTAATTTTCTTTTGAATTTCAATAACTTTTGTATTTGTGACTTCATTTGTGACAGGCGGAGAGTCATCAAATGTAGACATTTTAAAAAGAGTTTTTTCAATGCGGAGTCTTCTTGGTGAACGGGCAGGATAAGAACGAACAGTATCAACTGCCATTGTTTGGGATTTCTTTGTTTGTGAAAGATGAACTGAAGATTCTTTTTGGATTGAAAGAGAGGATTGTTCTCGTTGATGGGATGATTTTTGATGTAATAAACTGGAGGATTTGCTGGGATGCTTCGAGTTTTGGAGTTTGTCTGAATTCTGTCTGTCGAAATCTTTTGAGGAAGTTTTTGTTTTCTTTCCTTTTTTACTGCGAACGGGTTGATTATGAAGAAAATAAATTTGAAGAGGACCTTTTTTGATCAAGAATCTTGCTTCATCAGAAAGAAGATTGAGTGTCAAATTAGAATTGTTCTGTGAGAGTTTGCGCTGCAACTTGATGAGTTTTTGTCGGTTGTCTTCCTTGCGCTTACTCTCATTGATTTCATTTGCGACATTTTTGACAGCTTTCAAAGCGGACTTGACAAGTGTATAATCTTTGTGATTCTTTTTAGTGCGTTTCAGAACCTCTTCGAGAAGAAGGGGATATTGAGCGACTCGTTGAACAGGCTGAATAAGAATCGACTCGAGATCAAGACGCTGGAATTCCTGTTTGGATTCGGCGTCCTTGATGAAATGGAGAAAGGCGTTGTGTTTTTTGGATTTTCGGATTGCTTTCCGAGATTTTTCGAAATTGTTATTGTAAGCAATATACGAGTGCATATTAGGGACAAAGTTCTGGACAACATCGCCAATGCATTCGCGGGAAGTCCAGAGAGAGATGCGTGCGGCAAGGCTCTGGAGAAACTGGTTCTGGAGAGCGACTATTTGCTCGATATTTCCGAAGATGTCATCCAAAACAGATTTTTTAATCAAGTTGGATTTTTTGAGCGGATCAATATAATGTTTGACAAGAAGATCGAGATTATTAACATAATTCTGTTCTGTTGCGAAGATCTCGGAGACTGCGGATGTGCGCTTGAACTCGCGCTCTAGAGTCCTTGCGCATCGAGTAAACCCAGCATTTTTTGCGAGGATGTGGGGACGTTGTGATTCGTCCGGATATTTTATTAACTCTGCACCGTATTTGAGAAGAAGCTTGCACACTCGGGTGTTTCCACATTGAGCCGCAAGCTGTATAGGGGTCATGTTGTTGTTGTTAGTTGTGTTGATGTCGTTTTTTTCATTGCGAAAAATTTCGAGAATTTCCGTGACAACGGATAAAATTTCAGGGCTTTTTGTAGCGTCTACAGTGGCAGCTATATGGAGAGGTGTGTTTCCAAAGATGTCGACAGAGTCGAAGGAGAAACCTTGGTCAATGTACTTTCTGACTAGCATTACATCACCGCTCTGTAAACCTGAAAGAAGCGGGGACTCTGCACCGTATTTGATCAGAAGTTTTTCGCATTCGATCTGCTGGTTCTGGATTGCAAGCGACATTGCGGTGTTTCCATCTCGATCGGGAATAGAAAGATCGGCTCCATGGTCGAGAAGAAACTGGCAATTTTCTAGCTGTCCATGAAGAACCGCCAAATGAAGAGGAGTTTTGCCTTCCCCATTGAGTCCATTTATATCGGATCCTCTTTCAATGAGTAATGAAAGACTCTCGCGTGTGAATAATGGGGTGTTGTCGCGCACAACCAGATGTAGTGGCGTGTCGCCGTCGTTGTTGCGCACGTTGATGCCTGTTTTTCTTTGGATAAACGCGAGAAATTTAAACTTTTTAACATGCACAGAAACATGAAATGCAGTGTTTCCGTTCTTGTCCCTGATTTCCACATTCACTCCCCCATCAAGCAGCGCTTTGAAACAATCTAGCATCTTTGTTGTCCGAACAGTTAGATGCAGCAACGGCTCTCCATCTCTTCCAGCTTCGCGAGAAGCGTTGGTTTTCAACAATTCCCGAAGTGAATCTGATTGCTCATTTTTAATTAAATAATGGATAACTCTTTCCCCATTTTCGTCCTCAATATCGCAATCAATTCTTCTCATAGAAAGCAACTGTTTAAAAATTTTTGAATTTTTCATTTCGGCTGAATACATTATTGCTGTTTTTCCCTTTAAATCCTGGACATTGACATCAATTCCATACTTTTCTGCAAATGAAAGAAGTGTGTCCAACATTGTCTGGTGTTGTTTCTCCACCGCAATGTGTAATAATGCCTGTCCGTTCTCATCAAGTTTGTTAGGATCTGATCCGTAATCCAAGAGAAGTTCCGCAAAATCTTGTTTTTCCTCATTCAGTGAAATGAACAGGAGATCCTTTGCCCTGGTTGTTTCTTCGGGGATTTTTGCTCCTGATAAAAGTAGCAGTCTCGTGATGTCGATATGTCCAAAGACTATACTAAAATTTAGTGGTGTCATCCCGTCAAATGACTGTACGTTTATGTCAGCTCCTTTTGAAATTAGCATTTTGGCTGATTCTAATTGTGCGTTACGAACTGCTAAGACCAGTGGTGTAAGTCCTTCTTTGTCTTGTGAGTTAAGATTAGCTTTTTTTTGCACTAAAAATTCGATTATTTGAGTGTATCCTTTCATTGCTGCCCAATGTAGTGGTGTTCTTTCTGATCTATCCATAGCTTTATATTATTTAATATTATTAGAATATTATTGAATATTATTATTAAATATTTTTAAATATTATTAAATATTATTGAATATTATTATTAAATATTATTAAATATTATTAAATATTATTATTAAATATTATTAAATATTATTATTGAATATTATTAAATATTATAATTAAATATTATTAAATATTATTATTAAATATTATTGAATATTATTATTGAATATTATTATTAAATACTATTGAATATTATTGAATATTATTGAATATTATTGAATATTATTGAATATTATTATTGAATATTATTATTAAATATTATTAAATATTATTAAATATTGTTATTAAATATTATTGAATATTATTATTAAATATTATTATTGAATAATATTATTTGAATATTATTAAATATTGTTATTAAATATTATTGAATATTATTATTAAATATTATTAAATATTATTATTTAAATATTATTAAATATTATTAAATATTATTATTAAATATTATTAAATATTATTATTGAATATTATTATTAAATACTGAATATTATTAAATATTATTAAATATTATTATTGAATATTATTATTAAATATTATTAAATATTATTGAATATTATTATTGAATAATATTATTTGAATATTATTATTAAATATTATTGAATATTATTAAATATTATTAAATATTTTTGAATATTATTATTGAATATTATTATTGAATAATATTATTAAATATTATTGAATATTTTTGAATAATATTATTGAATATTATTATTAAATATTATTAAATATTATTAAATATTATTAATTATTATAATTAAATATTTTTAAAGAAAATCCTACAATTTAAATTTAAATTCATTTTTGATAATAAAGAACTTAATTGAGAAAACTCTCCTTCTCTTGCAAAAAAATGAAGTTCACTACGTGCTCCATGAGTAATTAATAAACGTGAAATTTCAAGATTATTTTTCATTTGAGAATAACAAAGAGGAGTTGCTCCTTTTGAATCCTTCAGATCAATTTTACAAGAATTTTTCAATAAAAACTGAACAACTTCAATTTTTTCAAATAAACAAGCAATATGAAGTGGTGTTTCTTTATTAGAACTAAGTGAATTGATATCATATCCTTTGTTCATTAGTATTTCTATGAATTCTGTTTTTCCTGAAAGTGCTGCAATATGAATTGGTGAATATCCGTCTTTATTGTGAGATTTTTTGTGTGAAATTGTTAATATTTTTTGTCCTGATTCAACACTTCCTGCAAATGCTGATATGTGAAGTGGTTTGTTTTTTAAATTGTCTCGTTTGTCTATTAAAGATTTATCATAGTTTAAAAATAAATTCGTTATTTTGTGTGAATTTTTATAAGCAGCCCAATGCAAAGGATTCCTAATTATTTATTAATTTGTTTATTAAATTGTTTATTAAATTGTTTATTAATTTATTTATTAAATTATTTATTAAATTATTTATTTATTTATTTATTAAATTATTTATTTATTTATTTATTAATTTATTTATTAATTTATTTATTTATTTATTAATTTATTAAATTTATTTATTTATTTATTTATTTATTTATTAATTTATTTATTTATTTATTTATTAATTTATTTATTTATTTATTTATTAATTTATTTATTATTTATTTATTAATTTATTTATTAATTTGTTTATTAATTTATTTATTAATTTATTTATTAATTTATTTATTTATTTATTAATTTATTTATTAATTTATTTATTAATTTATTTATTAATTTATTTATTAAATTATTTATTAATTTGTTTATTAATTTATTTATTAATTTATTTATTAATTTATTTATTAATTTATTTATTAATTTATTTATTAATTTATTTATTAATTTATTTATTTATTAATTTATTTATTAATTTATTTATTAATTTAATTTATTTATTAATTTATTAATTTATTTATTTATTAATTTGTTTATTAATTTGTTTATTTAATTTATTTATTAATTTATTTATTAAATTGTTTATTCATTTATTAATTTGTTTATTAAATTATTTATTAAATTATTTATTAATTTATTTATTTATTTATTTATTAATTTATTTATTAATTTATTTATTAATTTATTTATTAATTTATTTATTAAATTATTTATTAATTTGTTTATTATTTTATTTATTAATTTATTTATTAATTTATTTATTAATTTGTTTATTAATTTGTTTATTTATTTATTTATTAATTTATTTATTAAATTATTTATTAATTTGTTTATTAATTTATTTATTAATTTATTTATTAATTTATTTATTAATTTATTTATTTAATTTTAATTTATTAATTTATTTATTAATTTATTTATTAATTTATTTATTAAATTATTTTATTAAATTTATTTATTAAATTATTTATTAATTTATTTATTAATTTATTTATTAATTTATTTATTAATTTATTTATTTATTTGTTTATTAATTTATTTATTAAATTTATTTATTAATTTATTTATTAATTTATTTATTAATTTATTTATTAATTTATTTATTAATTTATTTATTAATTTATTTATTAAATTTTTTATTATTTTATTTATTTATTTATTTATTAAATTTGTTTATTAATTTGTTTATTAATTTATTTATTAATTTATTTATTAATTTATTTATTAATTTGTTTATTAATTTATTTATTAATTTGTTTATTAATTTATTTATTAATTTATTTATTAATTTATTTATTATTTTGTTTATTAATTTGTTTATTAATTTATTTATTAATTTATTTATTAATTTGTTTATTAATTTATTTATTAATTTATTTATTAATTTATTTAAATTTATTTATTAATTTATTTATTAATTTATTTATTAATTTATTTATTAATTTATTTATTTATTTATTAAATTATTTATTAATTAATTTATTAATTTATTTATAAATTTATTTATTAATTTATTTATTAATTTATTTATTAATTTATTTATTAATTTATTTATTTATTTATTTATTAATTTGTTTATTAATTTATTTAATTATTTATTAATTTATTTATTAAATTGTTTATTAAATTGTTTATTAATTTATTTATTAATTTATTTATTAATTTATTTATTAATTTATTTATTAATTTATTTATTAATTTATTTATTAATTTATTTATATTAATTTATTTATTAATTTATTTGTTTATTAATTTATTTATTAATTTATTTATTAATTTATTTATTTATTTTTATTTATTTATTTATTTATTTATTTATTTTTAATTTGTTTTATTAATTTATTTATTAATTTATTTATTAATTTGTTATTTATTAATTTATTTATTAATTTATTTATTAATTTATTTATTTATTAATTTATTTATTAATTTATTTATTAATTTATTTATTTATTTATTAATTTATTTATTAATTTATTTATTAATTTATTTATTAATTAATTTATTTATTAATTTATTTATTAATTTATTTATTAATTTATTTATTAATTTATTTATTAATTTATTTATTAATTTATTTATTAATTTGTTTATTAATTTATTTATAAATTTATTTATTAATTTATTTATTAAATTATTTATTAATTTATTTATTAATTTATTTTTAAAATTATTATTTGCTTGCAATTTCCTTTTAAATTTTAAATTTTAAATTAGATTTGAATTTTTTAATTCAAAAAAAAAAAACAAAATAAACTAAAACTCACCATCCTTTTTCATCAACTAAATCAGCATTAGCTTTAAATTTAAGCAACAAATCAGCAATTTCAACACGATCAAAAAAAGCAGCAAAATGTAAAGGAGTTTGATCTCCATTTTTTTTACGAATATTTGGATCAGCACCATTTTTTAAAAGAATTTCAATTATATTTAAATGATTTCCATGAACTGCAAGATGAAGTGGAGCAAGTCCATTATCATCATAATTATTTAACACTGTTTGATCAGAAGAAATCATTTCATTCACTTTTTCTTGATCTCCAATAAAACATTCATGATGAAATTTTAACTTTTTATTTATAATTATTGTTCCAATAAATTCATTTGGTGAATAATTCATTTTAAAAAAAAAAAAAGAAAAATGAAAAAAAATGAAAAAAAAAATTCAAAAAAAAAAATTTAATTTTCATTTTTTTCCTTTTTTTAAAAAATTAAATTAAATTAAATTAAAAAAGAAATGAATCAAAAAATTCAAAATGAAAAAGTTAAATATTTTGTTTCTCTTGGTTTTCCAGAAGAAAGTGTTTTAAGAGCTATTGAAATTTATTCTTTTAATGATGAGAAAATTTTACAATTTTTAGAAGAAGAAAAAAAAGATAATTATAATGATGATATTCCTGGTTTTGATGGTACAGATTTATTTGATGGTTTAGGTTTAAATCTTGTTGATAATCAAGAGAAGTCACAATTTGGTGCATAAATTTTAATTAATTTTAATTTTAATTTTAATTTTAATTTTAATTTAATTTTAATATTAATTTTAATTTTAATATTAATTTTAATTTAAATTTTAATTATAATTTTAATTTCTAAAATGAATTTTAATTTTAATTTTAATTTTTATTTTAATTTTAATTTTAATTTTTAATTTTAATTTTAATTTTAATTTTAATTTTAATTTTAATTTTAATTTATTTTAATTTTAATTTTAATTTTAATTTTAATTTTAATTTTAATTTTAATTTTAATTTTAATTTTAATTTTAATTTTAATTTTAATTTTAATTTTAATTTTAATTTTAATAATTTTAATTTTAATATTAATTTTAATTTTAATTTTAATTTTAATTTCTAAAATGAATTATAATTTTAATTTTAATTTTAATTTTAATTTTAATTTTAATTTTAATTTTAATTTTAATTTTAATTTTAATTTTAATTTTAATTTTAATTTTAATTTTAATTTTAATTTTAATTCAAAAAAAAAAACAAAATAGAAGCAAATGTTTTTGAAAGACCAGATCATTTTTTAGAAAATAACCAAATTAATAAAAAAGATGATGATTTTGATTCTGATTATATTCTTGCAATAAATCAATCTTTACAATCATTTCAAAATTTTCAAATTGATCAATTTAAAAAAAAACAAAGAGATAGAGAATCATTTCTTGATTTTTCTTATCAAATTCAAAACTTAAAATCAAATGAAAAAATTAGAGAAAAAGACCTTCCTATTGGATTATTGAAATTAAATCAAACATCTTATTTTAACTCTTTTCTACAATCTTTAAATTTTATTCCTCAATTTTTAGAACAGATTTTTCATTTTCAAATTGAAGAAAATCAATTAAAAAATATAGAAAATCAAAATAATGGAATTTTATCTGAAGAAAAAATAGATATTCTTTTTTGTAAAAAACAATCAAAAGAAATTTTAATTTTAATTGAATTTTAATTGAATTTTAATTGAATTTTAATTGAATTTTAATTGAATTTTAATTGTATTTTAATTGAATTTTAATTGAATTTTAATTAAATTTTAATTGAATTTTAATTGAATTTTAATTGAATTTTAATTGAATTTTAATTGAATTCTAATTAAATTTTAATTAAATTTTAATTGAATTTTAATTGAATTTTAATTGAATTTTAATTGAATTTTAATTGAATTTTAATTGAATTTTAATTGAATTTTAATTGAATTTTAATTGAATTTTAATTAAATTTTAATTGAATTTTAATTGAATTTTAATTGAATTTTAATTTATTTGAATTTTAATTGAATTTTAATTGAATTTTAATTAAATTTTAATTGAATTTTAATTGAATTTTAATTGAATTTTAATTGAATTTTAATTGAATTTTAATTGAATTTTAATTGAATTTTAATTTAAATTTTAATTTTTGAATTTTAATTGAATTTTAATTGAATTTTAATTGAATTTTAATTGAATTTTAATTGAATTTTAATTGAATTTTAATTGAATTTTAATTGAATTTTAATTGAATTTTAATTAAATTTTAATTGAATTTTAATTGAATTTTAATTGAATTTTAATTGAATTTTAATTGAATTTTATTTGAATTCTATTTGAATTTTAATTGAATTTTAATTGAATTTTAATTGAATTTTAATTGAATTTTAATTGAATTTTAATTGAATTTTAATTGAATTTTAATTGAATTTTAATTGAATTTTAATTGAATTTTAATTGAATTTTAATTGAATTTTATTCTAGTTTTTTTCACAATCCAAAAATTCTTCGCTTATCTTTCTCATTCTCAATCAAAATTCATTTCTTCAAAACCAATTTTATCAGCAATTAATCTTTTAAATCAACCTTTTTCAGATTTCCAAAAAACTCAAATTTCAGATTTTCTCTCTTTTTTTATTCGTAAATGTGATGAAGCTTCTGAAATTGCACAAGATTTCTTTTCTTCAAAAAAGGAAATTATCGATCCTTTTGATATAACACTTCCAGATATTGATTCATTTGAACCAAATATTAAAACTGAAATTATTGGTGAATTCGCAAAAATATTTACAGGAAAAATTACAGAAGAAAAAAATCAAGTAAAAGAATCCATTTTCAATTCAATTCCATTTAATCCATCTTATCAATCTATTTATTCAAGTTTGGAGCAATTTGCAAATACTCAAAAATCTGATAATTTAGAAAAAGAATTTATTTTTTTACCTCAAATTTTACTTTTTGAATTGGATAAGAATTTTACAAACCAAAAAATTTCTGATAATTTTCATTTGGAAAAAACAATAAATCTTGACAAATTCGTTTCAAAAAATATCAGAAATGAAAAACAAGAAACAAACTATTCAATTTATGCTATTTTTGTGCAAGAAAAAAATAACAATAATGATGAAAATGATTATTATGTTTTTATATATAACAATTTGAATTCGAAATGGATTAAATTTCAAGATGATATTGTTGAAGAAGTAACAGAAGATATTGTGATTAAATCTTCATTTAAAACAGATGGTGCATACTGTTATTGTTTAATCTATTTGCAAAATAGACATCCATCAACTCAATTTGAAAACACAAATTCAAACGCTTTGGATGACATGATGAATTTCTCTGATTTGGTTCCAATTCCATTAACCAATGAAATTGCAAACGAAAACAAACTTCTTTTCAGCGAAATCTCGAATAACAATCAAAATTTTCATTTACAAAAAGAAAACCAAATTTGGGGAAATTTCAAAGAAAAATTTCATAAATCGAAAAACAAAATACAAAAAAATTTATCGGTTGAATTGGTTGATGAAAAAAAAGACCCTTCTTTATTGGGATTGATTGCATACTCATATTACAATCAAAAGAATCAATTAATGGATTTTTTTATTGCTCAAGAAGTTTTTTCTAAACAATATCCAAATGAAAATATTCAACAAATAATAGAAAAAAATATTCAGAAAAATATTCAATTATTTCCATGGTGTGAAAAAGGAGTGAATTGTCCAATTTGTAATTCTGAAAAAAATCAATTATGCTCTTCAAAAATTGCACAATTAATTTATCAAGAAATTCTTCAAAACTCATTTGATTTAAATCAAATTTCTTTACTTCAATATCAATATTCAGCCCATGTTGTTAATACAGAACAAGTAATTTGATTTCTTTTTATTTAAAAAAGCAACAATTAATTTTTATTATAAATATAAAAAAATATAAATAGTTTTTATCCGCTTTAAATAATATAAAAGAAAACAGACTTTTTGAAGCTTTGATTCAAATTTATTACATTTTTATTAAGAAAACAATTGCAGAAAATCTGTCTAAAAATCTTTTTTGGTTTCTTCAAATCATAATTACTTGTTTAATTAAAAAATTAATTCCTAAAATTGTTTCAATTCAAAGCAATGAAATTAACCAAATCAAAATTATTCTTAATATTATTAAAATGATTTCCAAAAAACAAAATGATGAAATTATTCAAAATCAAAAGGAAATTCCAAATAATAAATGGTTTTTTGATTTCCTTTTTTCAGATACAAAATTTAATTCAATTCAAATACTTTTTGTTCAAGAAATTCAAAAAAGAATCAATGAACTTTCAAATGAAAATGAATCAGAAAAAAAAATAATTCAAGAATTAAATTTAATTCATAATCATCTCATTTCTCCAATTATTAATGATTTCGAATTTGAAACTAAAATCCCAATTCCAAATCCAAATTCTTTTCATTCTTTTATCGATTTATCAGAAAAATATAAAGAATTATTTACATTTTCAAAAGAATTTTTAAAAAAAGAAAAAGAAGAAATTTTTAATGAAAAAGATTAAATTGATTGATCCCAAAATTATTAAAAAAAAGCAAAATAAAAATTATTAAAATTTAAAATTTAAAATTGGAAAATTTCTTTAAATAAAAAAAATTATAAAAAAAATTTTTTTTCATTTTTTTTTTCATTTTTTTTTTCTTCTTTCTTTCTTCTTTTTAAATCTAATTCTTTTTTTAAAATATTTTTTTTTTTTAAATTTATTATTTTAAAAATGGGTGATTGGAGGAAATATGAAAAATATGGGGTTTGTAAGTTAAGGAATTAAAATGAAAAAAATTTTCCAAAAATTAAAAAAAAAAATAATTTATTAAAAAAATTATTTCAAAAATCCAAAATTAAAAAATAAAACAAAAATAAAAATAAAAATAAAATAAGCACTTTATCATTTTGTTCCTGAATCATTAAATCAATTACCACTTCAAATTGGTGATTATGTTGAAATTAAAGAACAATGTTTAGGTTGGTTTAGAGGTAAATGTATAAATTCAGGAAGAGTTGGTTTATTTCCTGTTAATTTTATTGAAGTTATTGAAGAAGAAATTGATTCAATTGTTGAAGTTATGAAATCTGAATTCCATTTTTATTTAAAAGTTGATCCAATTATTTTAGAAATTGAAAGTGTTGTTCAAGAATGGAGACTTATAATGTTTCATCTTTTTAAAGAAAAGAAAATAGAAGAAGTAAATGCTATTATTCCACAAATTAAGAATCTTTTAGGATTAAGAAAAACAATGTTAAAACCACATTTATCCAAAGTAATCTAAATATAAATCTAAATTAAATATTTAAAATAATATAAATATAAATATAATCTAAATATAAATCTTTAAAATAATATAAATATAAATATAAATCTAAATTATTTAAAATAATATAAATATAAATATAAATAGGAAAATTTAATTGCTTTGAAAAATGAAGTTATCAAAACAATAGAAGAAGAAAATAAATATTTAAAAATCCCAAATACACTTAGAACTCCAAAAGGTTGGATTGCTAAAGATGATAATACTAAT
The DNA here is from genome assembly GCA_028826165.1 of Anaeramoeba ignava. Classification (NCBI taxonomy): domain Eukaryota; family Anaeramoebidae; genus Anaeramoeba; species Anaeramoeba ignava. Next base: position 55,588 of record JAPDFW010000134.1, on the reverse strand, counting down.
TTTCTTGATTATTATCAACTTTATAAAAAAGCTCAAGAAAAAAAACAAAAAGAACAAGAAAAACAAAAAGAGGAAATACAAGATGAAGATTTGGATGAAATTCCAAAAGAAATTTCAAAAGAAGAACAAGAACTTTCTTATTCATTATTTCTTGAATTCAAAGTAAAAAATATAATTTATAATTTTAAATCATTTCTCATTTAATTGATTTTATTCAAAAAAACAATAGTCAGTTTTAATTCAAATTAAAGAACCATTAATATTATTATTTTCTCTATATAATACAGAGAAAGAAGTCTTTATAACTGAAGAATATCCATTATATCTTGATGAAAATCATAAACCAATTACAGATCCAGATTCTCCAAAATTTGTTGAATTTCAAGTATTAAAAAATATTTAAATCCAAAAATATATTTAAATTCAAAAATATATTTAAATCCAAAATATTTATTTAAATTCAAAAAATATATTTAAATCCAAAATATTTATTTAAAAATATATTTAAATTCAAAAATATTTAAATTCAAAAATATGTTTAAATTCAAAAATATTTAAATTCCAAAAATAAAAATTCCAAAATATATATTTAAATTCCAAAAAATATTTATTTCAAAAAATATTTAAATTCAAAATATATTTAAATTCAAAAATATATTTAAATTCAAAAATATATTTAAATTCAAAAATATATTTAAATTCCAAAAAAATATATTTAAATTCAAAAATATATTTAAATTCAAAAATATATTTAAATTCAAAAATATATTTAAATTCAAAATATATTTAAATTCCAAAAATATATTTAAATTCCAAAAATATTTAAATATTTAATTCCAAAAATATTTAAATCCAAAAATATTTTAAAAATATTTAAATCCAAAAATATATTTAAATCCAAAAATATATTTAAATTCAAAAATAAATCCAAAAATATATTTAAATTCAAAAATATATTTAAATCCAAAATATTTATTTAAAAATATATTTAAATCCAAAAATATTTAAAATATTTAAATTCCAAAAATATTTAAATTTTAAAATATATTTATTCAAAAAATATATTTAAATTCCAAAATATATTTAAATTCAAAAAAAAAAAGGATATTATGCATCAGGATATCGATAACCATCAATTAATCTGTAAAATATTTAGAATTGGTGATATGGTTTTTAAAGAAAAAAAAATTAAAAGAAAATTTGAAGAAAAAACTCCAAAATATCAAAGACCAGTTGGATTAAGTTCATTACAATTTTCAAGTAATTTATTAACAGGATATAAAAACAGAACACAAGAACTTGTTATGAAAATTTTTGTTCCACAACAAGAAGTTTTTTTTCCAATTATGAATGAATGTAATAAATCCAATCCAAAATTAATCAAAAAAAAATATATATTTTAAATATATTTATATTTAATTATATTTTAGTAATTTCTGAAGAAGATCCAAGAGTATTTCATGATAATGAATATTTAACAATTAAATTAACACTTCAACCAAAAAAAGAACTCGATTTATTTCCTGATCGAAATATTTCAACTCAAACAAGAAACATGAAACTTCCTCAACTTGTTTTACCTTCACAATTTTTTAATGATTTATTTCTAACAATAAAATCAGGTGCTTTCCACACTTCCAAAACCAAAAATATTAAGATTGAAATGGAAATAAGAAATGAAAAAGGAGATGTTATTCCAAATGGAATATTTGCTGGAGATCAATTAAAACCAACTTCAAAATGGGAAAGTGTTATTTATTATCATAGATTAGATCCGATATATAATTCTTTTATTAGAATCAATTTACCTTTGCATTTATTAAGAGAAGCTCATTTATTTTTCACTCTTTTAAGTTGTCCAAATGAACCAAGTATTAGATTTAAATCTAAAATTTGATTTAATTTTAATTTTAATTTTAATTTAAATTTGAAAATTTTTTTAAAAGAAAAACCGGAAAAAATATTTGGATATTGTTATAAATACATTTATGAAAATGGTGTTATATTAAATCAAAATGATGAAAATTTAACAGTTTATAAACATCAAGCAAAATTAGATCCAAAAATATATTTAAAACAAACAATATCAGCAAATTCCAAAACCAAAATATCACCAACAAAAGATACACTAAATGTGAATTACAATTTATGTTCAACAATAATTCCACAAATTCCTGAATTAATATCTTTTTTAAATTGGAGACAATTAATCAATATGAATGATCTTAAATCATTTTCAAATATAATGAATAACATCACATCGGTTAATCTTAATGAAATACTCCCAGTATTTTGATTTTGAATTATTCAAAACACAAAAAAATATATATATATATATAAATTTTATTTTATTTCTTTGTTTTATAGTTTATTGGAATAATTTTTGATAATCTTTTTGAAATTGTTTCTGAATATGGAGAAAAAATACAAAAAACCATTTTTGATGGATTTATTGAAATTATCACATCAATTGAATCACAATTACAAAGTTTCAAAATCATTTTAAAAGATTATATTAATGATAGGTTCTTTATCCAACAAGACGAAAACAAGAAGAAATATTTATCCAAAATTTACACATGGTTTATCCAACAACTTTTGGGTTATATCGAAAACTATGATAACGAAGAAACAGGAGTTCAAATGAGAAAAGCAATCAAAGAAATGGGATATTTGTTTGAATTGATAATCAACTCAAGAATGCTTGAAATCAAAATTGATCCAAAAGCGGTTCAGGATATGAAATTTGATCAGGATATGATTCAGCTATTGGAAACAATTAACCGCTTGTTTCAACGTTTAAAACCTGAGTGGATTAATGGAGCACAAGTGTTAATATTGAAGAAATTATATCCAATTACTGTTGAATTGACAAAAGTATTTGATATCACAATGATTATTGCGTTTATGGACTCAATATTCCAAAGTATTTCTGAAGGAAGAAAAGAACTTGATGCTGAAAAAATGAATTTTTTAATTGAATTTTCAAATGGAGTGTTTATGGATTCAGCAAAATCACAATGTGTTATATTGCCGTTATTACTTAAAAGAGTGGAAGAAAATATTTTGGCAAGTGAGGAAAACATTGCAAAATCAACCACAATTTTAAGGAATATTTTAGTGAAAATACAAAATTTATCAGAACAACAAATAGATGCACAAAACCAAGAAACAAACCAAATGCCAAATGAAATTATGATAGGATTTTTAGAAAAGGAAGAAATTCTCAAAATACAACTTACTGGACTTGCACAATTTCCATCTTTGTTAATGTTGGCATTCCGAGAAAATAATTCCTTTCTCAATGAAATTTCTCAAGCAAAAGAAATGGGAGAGGAACAGAAACTGCAAGAAATAGATCTTATCAAGGAAAAAAATGATTTAAAAGAAGAAATTGTTTCAATTTTACTCTCAATGTTTCATTTTTTGGAATTCTCAAGTTTGGATTATTTACTTGGAGCGATTGCAGAAACTTATTCAAGAAGATCACCAAAATCCTCTCTTTTTGAATTGTTTGAATTTTTGACAGAATCTCGCAAAAACAAAATATATCCAAAAGATGCACAAGAAATACAGCTATTTCATTATTCGATAATATTGAAGATCATCCGAAGATCCATCAATATTTTATTAGCACAAACAGACGAAAATTACCAAAAGGATCTTTGGTTGAAATTCTTCTTGCTTTGCGTGAATTTTATTAATGCAAATGATCTTCAAATCGAACTTTTACCAAATTATACAACTCAACTCAATATTTTGGATAGTAAAGGAGATATGCGACAAGAAGCCGCAAATATTGTTCGAAGAATGTGGAAGATTTGTGGTGATAATCGTTTGGATTTAATGCCTGATTTAATTGACCCATTTCTATCCTTGATTTTGTTGGATAATTCCAGATTGCAAAGAATTGGTCTTGAATTGTATTATGAAACGATTGTTTTTGAATTCTCAAAAACTGGTGATTTTGCTACTGTTGAACAAAATACTTTGGGAATTGTCGATAAAGCAATGAAGAAAGGAAATTATAATAAGTTTGAAAAGATATTTTTTCCTTATATGATTGATAAATTTCAAAATAACTTTGAACTTGAGAAAAAAGTAGAAAATTCAATTTTAATTTCAATTCAAATCAATTTTTAATTTTTAATTTTTAATATAAATTTCATATAATTTAGGGAAAATTTTTCCTTGATCAATTAAAAGAAATTATTGCACAAATATTCTTATTAAGAAAATATCAGGATTTGCAAGGATTGGAAGATGAAAAATCAGAAGCAATAATCCGATTAATAGAATTTTTAAGAAAGAAAAAACAATATTTTATGATTCCAAGATATATAAGAATGTTATACAATTTAAATCAACAATTTAATAATAGTATTGAATCAGGAAATACACTTTTATTATATTCAGAATTATTGTCATGGAGTTCGAAAAAAATAGAACCCAAAGAATTTGGATTTCCAAGAGAAATATCAACAGAACGAAAACAGAAAATCATTAAACTTGCTGTTGATTGTTTGAATCAAGGAAAATCTTGGGAAACTGCAATTAAATATAATAGAGAACTTTCAAGTTATTTTGAATTCACAAAATTTGATTACTTTAATTTGCAGCAATCTTTAAGAAAAGAATTGGAATTATTTCGTAATTTAATTAATGATAGCAGAGTCTATCCCTCTTATTTTAGAGTTGGATATTATGGAAAGGGTTTTGATGATGATAAGTATATTGATTTGAAGGATAGCGAATTTGTTTATAAAGGCGAATTATTGGAAAGAGTATCTGAATTTATTGAGAAAATTAAATTGAAATATCCAGGTTCAATTATTGGAACAGATGATCCATCTCAAGAACAAAGAGAAGGAGAAGGAATGTATATTCAAGTTGCAGCATTAACACCATCATCAATGGATGAAGTAAACAAATTAAATTTTGAATTTGAATTTGAATTTTTAATTTAATATTAAAATGAATATTAATTTATTTAGTTAAATGATGAATCTCCTCCATTTAATCATAAAATTCCTCAACAAGTTATTCAAAACAGGAAAAAATACAAATATTAATGTTTTTCTTTATTCAAAACCTTTTAGAAAAGATAAATCACTCAAAAATGAGTTTAAAGATTTATGGTTAAGAAATGAATATTTAATTTTAGAAGAACCATTTCCAAACGTAAGAAGAAGATTACGTTCAGTTGAAAAGAAAATCAAAATTTTAACTCCTATTCAAAATGCAGTTAATACAACAGAAAACAAAAACATTGAATTGATTAACAAGATTTCTTACTATAAAACTCATCAAAATGAAAACTTTAATCCACTTACAATGTCATTAAATGGAGTAATTGATGCTGCTGTTAATGGAGGTGTTTTGAAATATCAACAAGCTTTTTTTGTTGATGAATATTTACTTGAAAGTCCTAATGATGAACATTTAGTTGTTCGATTAAAACTTGCTTTGAAAAAACAACAAGAAGTTGTTGAAGAAGGATTAAAGTTACATAATGTTCTTGTTTCTGATGAATTTCGTCCTTTGCATTCAAAATTAACAAAAATGTTCAGAGAATTAAAACGTCAATTAGCTCCAAGTTTAACAAGTTTAAATTTAATTGATTTTTGAACAATTTCTTTTTTTTTTACTTTTTTTTAATTAACAAAAAAATAATTTTTTTTTTTAGGGAAAATAATTTTGAATAAGCAAAAAAAAAATATTTTTATTATTTTGTTTTTCTTTTCATTTTTTTTTTTATAAACAATTATTTTTTTTTTTAATTTGAATTTCAATTAATTTGTTCCAAAAATTCTTCAATTAATTTGTGAATAGTAAAATTTGGAATCAAAAATTTAGAAGAAAATTTAATTTGTTTATGAACAAAACTATGATCATTTGATTTCATCCATTGTATAATTGAATCAAAATCATAAGTAACTTCATCACTTGCAATAACTGGTAATTGCATAATTTTATGTGAAATTGGACATTTAAGATGTTCTGGAATAGTTTTTTCTTTTGAATCTAACAACCATTTTTGAATTTTTGATTCATCAATTCCAATTTTAGAAAAATTTTGATAATTTGAATCGTTTGAGATTGAAACATTTGATTTAAAAGAGTAAAGATGAGGATTAAAACGATCTGTTCCGATATTCATTGATTGAATTTGGAAAATGGAATCACCCAATTGATTTATTATTTGTTCTTCGTTTATTTGATTTTCAATTTGAATTTGATTTTGGATTTGATTTTCAATTTTGAATGGAATTTGAAATTGGTTTTCAATTTCGATTTGATTTGTTGAAATATTTAGATTTGGATTATTTTCCTTGATATTCTCGAATTGCCTTCAATTTTTGAATAATTTTAATTCGATAACCAATCTCACGAAATCCAAAATTTTTCATCATTATCGAATCAAATGAAGAAAGAGATTTCCCATCAACACCATTTTGTCTAAGAAGATCTCTGAGATTTGGAACACCAATTATATTGAGCCAAGTCTCAACATCTTCTGTTGACCAATCTAATAATGGTTTGTTTTTAAGATAATCTTCCAAAATATTTTGATTATATAAATTGATATTCAAGCAATTTTCATTATCCCAATAATAAACATCAACAGTTTCTATTGGAAACATTTCAGGATTCATTAATAGATGAAAACGAGGAGCTGAAAATCTTGATGATAAAATAACTTTTGAACAAATAATTGCAATTGATCTTGGAATTATAAATTTTGGATGTGATAACTTTAAATCTGCTATTTTGAGTCTTTTTCTGAGAAGCTCTTCTTCTGTTTGGAATTGATTATATTCAAACTCTGGTTTTTCTTTTGGATTGCATTTAATTGGTTCTGATTGTGTTTGCGGTATTCCATTCACAAATTGTTTCATGATAACAACATTTGCGGGTTTTATTGGAAATATTTTCGCAAATGGATCATGTTTTACTCCATTTCTCCATTTTGATGAATGGATTTCTCCAGTTCCATAAAAATAAGTTCCTAATCCTGATTTTTGATCATCTCTCCATTCACCTTGAAATTTATCACTTTTTTTTTAAACAGAATTTAAATAAATTTTTTTAAAATGAATTTAAATAAATTTTTGAAATGAATTTAAATAAATTTTTTAAACAGAATTTAAATAAATTTTTTTAAACTGAATTTAAATAAATTTTTTTAAACAGAATTAAATAAATTTTTTTAAACAGAATTTAAATAAATTTTTTTAAACCAGAATTAAATAAATTTTTTTAAACAGAATTTAAATAAATTTTTTAAACAGAATTAAATAAATTTTTTTAAAATGAATTTAAATAAATTTTTTTAAAATGAATTAAATAAATTTTTTAAACAGAATTTAAATAAATTTTTTTAAACAGAATTTAAATAAATTTTTTAAACAGAATTTAAATAAATTTTTTTAAAATGAATTAAATAAATTTTTTTAAACAGAATTAAATAAATTTTTTAAGCAATACCCATTTGGATAAAAATAATCTCCTTTTCCATCTTTTTGATCCATTTTCCAATATCCTAAATAATAATAAAAATAATTAAAATGAAATTCAAAATTAAATAATGAAATTTAAATTTAAAATTAAATACCTTTATAAATATCTCCACTTGCAAAATAATAAATTCCGAATCCATGTCTTTGATTTCTATGCCTAATATTGATTTTGATTTAATTTGATTTTAATTTTAATTTGATTTTGATTTTATTTAATTTGAATTTAATTTGATTTTATTTTGATTTTAATTTAATTTTATTGAATTTAATTTAAATTTGAATTTAATTTGATTTGATTTGATTTGATTTTGATTTTATTTAATTTGATTTAATTTAATTTGATTTTGATTTGAATTGATTTTGATTTTATTTAATTTGATTTTATTTAATTTGATTTTAATTTAATTTAATTTAATTTAATTTAATTTGATTTAATTTTATTTAATTTAATTTAATTTAATTTAATTTAATTTGAATTTGATTTTAATTTGATTTTAATTTGATTTAATTTAAATTGATTTTAATTTGATTTTATTTGATTTGATTTGATTTTGATTTTGATTTTAATTTAATTTAATTTAATTTTGATTTAATTTAATTTAATTTGATTTTGATTTGAATTGATTTTAATTTGAATTTGAATTTAATTTGATTTTATTTAATTTGATTTTATTTAATTTGATTTGATTTTATTACCAAAATCCAATATATTGACTATCACTTTCGGCATAATGAAATACTCCTCTAAAAAATAAAAGGAAAATATTTATCATTTTAAATAATTTTAAAAGAAATTTTCTTTTTTTTTCATTTTCAAATTAATTTCAATTTACATTCCTTCTTTTTCTCCATCTTTCCAAATTCCAAAATACCAATCTCCATTTTGATAAATATAAGTTCCTCTAAATAAATAAATAATAAATTAATTAATAAATTTTTGAAAAGTGAAAACAAAATTTTAATGAGAAATTTACAATCCATGTTTGTTATCAGATCTCCAATGACCATAATATCTATCACCATCACGAGCATATAAATAAATTCCCCAACTAAACATTTATAAATATTGGAATAAATTTTGGAATAAATATTAAAATAAATATTGAAATAAATTTTAAAATAAATATTGAAATAAATATTGAAATAAATTTTGAAATAAATATTGAAATAAATATTGAAATAAATATTAAAATAAATTTTTGAAATAAATATTGAAATAAATATTGAAATAAATATTAAAATAAATTTTTGAAATAAATATTAAAATAAATTTTGAAATAAATTTTAAAATAAATATTGAAATAAATATTGAAATAAATATTGAAATAAATTTTAAAATAATTTTGAAATAAATATTGAAATAAATATTGAAATAAATTTTGGAATAAATTTTGGAATAAATTTTGAAATAAATATTGAAATAAATTTTGAAATAAATATTGAAATAAATTTTGAAATAAATTTTAAAATAAATTTTGAAATAAATTTTGAAATAAATATTGGAATAAATTTTGAAATAAATATTTAAAATAATATTAAAATAAATTTTGAAATAAATATTGAAATAAATATTAAAATAAATTTTGAAATAAATATTAAAATAAATTTTGAAATAAATTTTGAAATAAATTTTGAAATAAATTTTGAAATAAATTTTGAAATAAATTTTGGAATAAATTTTAAAATAAATTTTGGAATAAATTTTGAAATAAATATTGAAATAAATTTTGAAATAAATATTGAAATAATTTTGAAATAAATTTTGAAATAAATTTCTTTGTACCCATTTCTTTTTTCTTCTTGCCATTGACCTTCATAAATATCTCCAATTTTAAAATAAAATCTCCCAAAACCCTAAAATTTTAATTTAAATTTTAATTTAAATTATTTTTTAAAAAAGAAAAAAAACATTTTTACTGCTTTAATTCCTTTTGTCCATTCTCCAATATATTCAGATCCTGAAGCATATTGATAATAACCTAATCCATGTTTTTGATCTTCAAACCAAAAACCTTCATATCTATCACTATTTTTAAATTTAATTTTTAATTTTTATTTTTAAATTTTTAATTTTTATTTTTAAATTTTGATTTTTAAATTTTGATTTTTATATTGATTTTTACCCATTATTATATTGATAAATTCCAAAACTAAACAGATTTTAAAAGTTAATTTAAAAGTTAATTTAAAAGTTGATTTAAAAATTGATTTAAAAGTTAATTTAAAAATTGATTTAAAAGTTAATTTAAAAATTGATTTAAGAATTGATTTAAAAATTAATTTAAAAGTTGATTTAAAAATTAATTTAAGAATTGATTTAAAAATTAATTTAAAAGTTAATTTAAGAATTGATTTAAAAATTGATTTAAAAATTGATTTAAGAGTTAATTTAAAAGTTAATTTAAAAGTTAATTTAAAAGTTAATTTAAAAGTTAATTTAAAAGTTAATTTAAAAGTTAATTTAAAAGTTGATTTAAAAGTTAATTTAAAAGTTGATTTAAAAGTTAATTTAAAAGTTAATTTAAGAATTGATTTAAAAGTTAATTTAAAAGTTAATTTAAAAATTGATTTAAAAATTGATTTAAAAATTGATTTAAAAATTAATTTAAAAATTGATTTAAAAGTTAATTTAAGAATTGATTTAAGAATTGATTTAAAAATTGATTTAAAAATTGATTTAAAAGTTAATTTAAAAGTTAATTTAAAAGTTAATTTAAAAGTTGATTTAAGAATTGATTTAAAAGTTAATTTAAGAATTGATTTAAGAATTGATTTAAAAGTTGATTTAAAAATTGATTTAAAAATTAATTTAAAAGTTAATTTAAAAATTAATTTAAAAGTTAATTTAAAAATTAATTTAAAAGTTAATTTAAAAGTTGATTTAAAAGTTAATTTAAAAGTTGATTTAAAAGTTAATTTAAAAGTTAATTTAAGAATTGATTTAAAAGTTAATTTAAAAGTTAATTTAAAAATTGATTTAAAAATTGATTTAAAAATTGATTTAAAAATTGATTTAAAAATTAATTTAAAAATTGATTTAAAAGTTAATTTAAGAATTGATTTATAAGTTAATTTAAAAGTTAATTTAAAAATTGATTTAAAAATTGATTTAAAAGTTAATTTAAAAGTTAATTTAAAAGTTAATTTAAGAATTGATTTAAGAATTGATTTAAAAATTGATTTAAGAATTGATTTAAAAGTTAATTTAAAAGTTGATTTAAAAATAAATGATTTGAAATATTTTACCCATTTCTTTTATCATCTTTCCAAGTTCCTGTATATTGATCTCCACTTGGAAATATAAAAACTCCTAAAATAAATTAAAATAAATAAAAAATAAATAATTAAGTTAAATTAATTTAATTAAATTTTTGAATTTAATTGAAAAAAAATACCTTGACCTGTTTTTCTTCCATTATCCCAATCTCCTTCATAAATACCTCCTGTTGCAAAAATATAAACTCCTTTTCCATGTTTTTGATCAAATCTCCAATTTCCTCGATAAAAATCATTAGTATAAAAAGTATAGCTTCCATATCTGAAAATAATTTTGATATTGATTTTGATTTTAATTTTAATTTTGATTTTGATTTTAATTTTAATTTTAATTTAAATTTTTATTTTAATTTTGATTTTTAATTTTGATTTTTAATTTCATTTTGATTTTGATTTTGATTTTAATTTTGATTTTAATTTAAATTTTTATTTTAAATTTTTATTTTAAATTTTGATTTTCATTTTTAATTTTGGTTTTAATTTTTAATTTAAATTTTTAATTTAAATTTTGATTTTAATTTTAATTTTGATTTGAATTTTGTTTTAAATTTAATTAGGATTATTCAAACCCATGTCTCATTTCATCATAAAACTCTCCTTCATAAATAGAACCGTCGTCGTAAGTTCTTCTAATCAAATTCATAAAATAAAAGATAATAATAAAAAATGAAAAGGAAAAAAATGAAAAAATTAAATTAAATTAAAAAAAAATAAAAAGAATTAATAATTTAAATCAAAAATTTAGTAATTTTGATTCAAAAATAAAAAAAGCAAAAAAAAATTTTTTCTTTTTTTTTTTCATTTTTCATTTTTCTTTTATTATTATAATTTTTATCATCTTTAAAATTAAAAAACAAAATAAGAATAAAAATGAAACCAGATAAAAACCAAATTGAAAATAAAAGAAGAAAAGAAGAAGCAAAAAAAATGGAAGAAATCATGAAAGAATATGAAAAAATGTCAAAAGAAGTAGAAAGAACACCAACAAAAAACGATGGGCGAATAACGCCAACGACAAGAAAGAAATATATGTCAGCACATAAAATGCGAAGGAGCCCAAAGTTCACATATCTTCACGAAGACCCAACAATGAGACTTCATGCCGAAATAATGGATTTTTTTGAGGAGCATCGACCCAACAAGAGCCAAGATGAAAAACGGAAAGAAGCCTGTGAGCGTATCAAGCGGGTCATACAGAAGCGTTGGCGAGAATGTGAGGTTGTGGTCTATGGATCTTATCCTAGTGGTACCTATCTCCCAGACTCAGATATCGATATCACAATTTTTTTGGAAAGTGAGTTACCCGAAAGAGAACTTGTTTATCAGCTTGGAAACCACTTGAACCAGCATGCCGAGAAAGGGCGTTTGAAAATAATTCAGACTCTGCCTTTTGCTCGTGTCCCGATTATCAAACTACTTGATCTGAAATCCCTCTTTCAGATCGATATTTCTTTTAACGTTTCTACCTGTCATCGCAGTGTTACTTTCACAAGATATTTAATAAATATTTATCCTCCTTTGCTTCCTTTGCTCCTCGTTACCAAGCGCTTTTTACAGGTGCATTCTCTCAACGAACCCTTTCATGGCGGACTGTCTTCATTTTCCTTGCTACTTTTGATTGTATCCTTTTTACAGTTCCATGTCGGGTATAATCAGTCTCCAAAAACAGTAAATCTAGGTTCCTTACTAATTGATTTCTTCGGTGTTTATGCTTGCTTTAATTTTCGTGTCTATGGCATCTCAATTCTCAATGGTGGCTACTATTTTTACAAGCCAACAAGTATTTTCTATTCCCAATCTCAACCTGAAATTCCCGTTATTGTTGACCCTCTAGCTCAGGCTTGCAACGCTACTAGGAGCACTTATGCAATCAGAACAATGTACCTCTCTTTTTGATCAGGCAATGCAGTTGTTGAAACAAAGTGCTGGCTTATCCTCAATTCTTACAAAAAGTCTTCTTCTTCCTAAAAGAAATAATGTTGATAGTCCAAGTCTTGAAAATGATAATTCTTCAAGAAAAACTCCTGAAATCTCAAATGATAATTCTATTCCACAAAAAATTCATCAATCAGTTCTTAATTATGATCGTAATAATATTCAAGTTGATCAAAATTCAAATGAAAATTTATCTCAAAATCAAAAAATTCAAAAAATTCAAAAAATTAAACCAAATATCAATTTAGTTGAACATGATGATGATAAGAAAGAAAATGAAAATGAAATTAAAAATCAAAATCAAAAATAAAAATCAAAATAAAAATCAAATTGAAAATGAAAATCAAAATCAAAATGAAAATCAAATTGAAAATCAAATTAAAAATCAAAATCAAAACAAAAATCAAAATGAAAATGAAAATCAAATTAAAAATCAAAATCAAAATGAAATTGAAAATGAAAATGAAAATCAAAATGAAATTAAAAATGAAAATCAAAATCAAAATGAAAATCAAAATCAAATTAAAAATGAAAATGAAAATGAAAATGAAAATGAAAATCAAAATGAAAATAAAAATCAAAATCAAAATCAAAATGAAATTAAAAATGAAAATCAAAATCAAAATCAAAATCAAATTAAAAATGAAAATGAAAATGAAAATGAAAATGAAAATGAAATTAAAAATCAAAATGAAATTAAAAATCAAAATCAAAATCAAATTGAAAATCAAAATCAAATTGAAAATGAAAATCAAAATCAAAATGAAAATGAAAATCAAATTAAAAATCAAAATCAAAATCAAATTAAAAATGAAAATCAAAATCAAAATCAAAATCAAATTAAAAATGAAAATGAAAATGAAAATGAAAATCAAAATGAAAATCAAAATCAAAACAAAAATAAAAATGAAAATGAAAATGAAATTAAAAATCAAAAATTAAAAATCAAAAATTCAAATTGAAATTGAAAATGAAAATCAAAATGAAAATCAAAATCAAAATCAAAATGAAAATAAAAATCAAAATCAAAATCAAATTGAAAATGAAAATGAAAATGAAAATGAAAATGAAATTAAAATTAAAAATCAAAATGAAATTAAAAATAAAAATAAAAATAAAAATCAAAATCAAAATGAAAATCAAAATCAAAATCAAATTGAAAATCAAAATCAAATTAAAAATGAAAATCAAAATCAAAATCAAAATCAAAATCAAAATGAAAATGAAAATGAAATTAAAAATCAAAATGAAAATGAAAATCAAAATACAATACAATTTGAATCAAAAATAGATCAAATATTTTCATCATATGAAGAATCACAAGAAAATAAACAAAATATTATAAATAAACAAAAAGAAGAAATGGGAAATATAATGAATATAAATAAAAATTTCAATGAAAGAGAATTAAATGAATCAACAGAAAAATTTCGGAGTATTGATTCAATTAAATATAGATTTCCTGAAGAAAATATTAACAAATCAGAAGTTTATCAACCGATGAATAATATGAATAATATAAATAATCTAAATAATATGAATAATATGAATAATATAAATAATATAAATAATATGAATAATATGAATAATATAAATAATATGAATAATATGAATAATATGAATAATATAAATAATATGAATAATATGAATAATATGAATAATTTGAATAATCTGAATAATATGAATAATATAAATAATATAAATAATATGAATAATATGAATAATATGAATAATATGAATAATATGAATAATATGAATAATATAAATAATATAAATAATATGAATAATATAAATAATATGAATAATATGAATAATATGAATAATATGAATAATCAACCTTTCACACCACAAAATATTCAAACAGAAAACTCTATTCCAAATATCACAAACATTGATTATTCTTCAAAAATACCACCAAATCATTTTTCAGAACTATCTCCTTATCAACATCATCCAAATATTCCAAATTATTTATTCAATCCATCTTATTTCCCTCCTGATACACTCACATCTGAACAAATAATTCCTCAATTTATCTATCCTCCTCACAGAACAATTGATCCTTTCTTGAATCAAGATAATTTTTATGAGAATCAATCATTTGGACAACAAAATGATTTGCAAAATGAATTTCAAAATCAATTTCCAAATGATTTCAACTTACAAATAAATCAATCAGAAATTCCTGAATTTATTCCTCCAGAAACGGAATTTTCACCTGGTTACAAATTCCATATCAATCCTGCTAATTTATATTTTGCAAATACTCAAATGGATTTAACTCCAGTGCCTCTTATTGTTCCAAATCATACTTATTCACCAAATCCTCCAAATCCTCCAAAAAAAACAACCCATAAATGGAACTATTCTTCAAATCAAGAAAATCGAATCAAACCAAAATCTTGGAAAAAACCTCCAAAATCAAACCCAAAAAATCATGAAAATTCAACTAATCAATCTATTCAAGAAAATCAAGATGATGATAAATTTGCTTTTTTTAGAAAACCTCAACATTCAAAAAAGAATAAGAATTTAAATCATGAAAATAAACATGATCAAGTTAATTTTAAAGGAATTGCTTTTAGAAGAACATGGAAACGCAAACAAAATCTAGCACATAGAAATAAAAATCAAAATTCAAATCAAAATTCAAATCAAAATTCAAATCAAAATTCAAATCAAAATTCAAATCAATATCAAAAAAAACATAATTATCAAAATCAAAATTCAAATCAAAATCAAAATCAAAATCGAAATCAAAATTCAAATCAAAATTCAAATCAAAATCAAAATCAAAATCGAAATTCAAATCAAAATTCAAAATTCAAATCAAAATTCAAATCAAAATCATAATCGAAATTCAAATCAAAATCAAAATCAAAATCAAAATCAAAATCATTATCATCATTATCATCATAAACATAAATCAAGAAAAAATCAAGATCGTTTTTAATTTTGCAAATAATTTTGAAAAAAAAATTATAATTCAATTTTGAAAAAAAAAATGTAAATAAATTTTTTTGTTAATTATTTTTTTTTCCTTTTTTTTTCCTTTTTTTTTTTTCATTTTTTTCTTTTTTTAAAATGGAAAATAACAATAATAACCAAATTGAAAATCAAATTGAAAATCAAATTGAAAATCAAAATCAAATTGAAAATGAAAATCAAAAAGAAAATCAAATTGAAAATCAAATTGAAAAAGAAATTGAAAATCAAAATGAAAATGAAAATGAAAATGAAAATCAAAAAGAAATTGAAATTGAAAATCAAAATCAAATTGAAAAGAAAAATTTAGAAAAAAAAGTAACAAAAAATTTAATTAAAGATTATTCAAACCTTTTAAATGAAAATTCATTTAAAGATTTTTCAATTTTTATTGAGAATAAATCAAATCCTTTTGAAATTAAAGTTCATAAATCAATTTTATCTTCAAGATCTCCTTTTTTTAATGAGTTTTTAAAAGGACAAAATGATATTAATAAAATTTCTTTAAATCAATTTAATAAAAAAGAAATGGAATCAATTTTGAGTTATATTTATCATGGAAATATTTCTTTTGAGAATCAAGAAAATCTTATTCAATTATTGGAAATTTCAATTTATTTTAAATTAAATTTATTGAAAGAAATTATTCAAAAAAAAATTTCGAATTCAATTAATTATTCAAATTTTTTCCAATTTTTATTCCAAAATCGAAATTTAAAATTAGGTGAAATTAAAATAAAATGCTTTGAATTAATAAATCAAAATTTTTCCCAAATTCAGAATAATGAGAACTTATTCAATTTAACTCAAAGAAGAAATTATCAAATTTATTCAATTTAAACAAGAAAAAAAAGAAATTTTTCAATTTGATTTTTTTCAATTTTTAAATAATTGGATTGAAAAAAGAGTTAAATCATTAAAATTAAGGAAATATAAACAGAAAATGAATGAAAAGAAAAGATTATTTCATTCTTTTTTTTCATTATTTGATAAAAATTCAATTTCAAAACACAAGATTTTGATAAATTAAAACAATTTGATTTTTTTCTTCCCAAATCTTTTTTAATTAATTTTGAAAGAACTATTTTTGAAATTCAAGATAAAGAAAATCAAACAAAAATTCAAGAAAATGAAAAGTTGAGAAAAGGATTTAAAGCAAAAAAACGAGAAATTAAGGAAAAAAATGCGGAAAATCTTCAATTAAAAAAAGAGAATAAAAAAAAAATCGAATAATTAAGAAAAAAGAAAAAGAGAATGAAATTTTGAAAAAAAAGATTAAAAAAATGAAATCTTTGACTGAATTAAAGAAAGAAAAAGAAAATGAAAATGAAAATCAAGAAGAAAATCAAATTCAAAATCAAAATCAAATTCAAAATGAAAATGAAAATAAAATTGAATTTAAAGATTCAGAAATTATTAATGATAATCGATATGTTCAGAAATTACAAGAATGGATAAATGATAATGATTTTTTTTCTAAAATGAAAAAAGGATTTTCAGCCAAAAGAGATGGATTTAATTGTGAAAATTGGCATAAAGCAGTTGATAATAAAGGAAAAACATTAGTTGTTATCAAAACAAAACAAAATTTTATTTTTGGAGGTTTTACAAAAGTTGGATGGAAAAAAAATAAATCAAAATCGAATCAAAAAGATACACAATTTTATGATGGATATATTAATGATTCAGATGCATTTATTTTTTCATTAAGAAATAATAAAGGAGATCGACAACCAGAAAAATTTTCAATTAAAAAAAAGGAAGCAAAAAATGCAATTTATTATGGATTAAAAAATGGTCCAGTTTTTGGAGGTGGAAATGATATTAAAATCAAATCCAATTTAAAATCTGGGAAGTTAAATTTTGGTTATACTTTCCATCTTCCAAA
The DNA here is from genome assembly GCA_028826165.1 of Anaeramoeba ignava. NCBI lineage: Eukaryota > Anaeramoebidae > Anaeramoeba > Anaeramoeba ignava. The sequence continues at coordinate 37,984 of JAPDFW010000134.1, read as the reverse complement.
AAGATATAATGTGGGGAAACAATCAAGCTCAGAGTTATTTAGCTGGTTCTTATGATAAATGGGTTGTTGATGAAATTGAATGTTTTTTCTAAAAATTAAAATTTAAAATCCAATTCAATAAAAAACAATTCAATTCAATTCAATAAAATTCATTTCAATTCAATAAAATTCAATTCAATAAAATTCAATTCAATTCATTTCAATTCATTTCAATTCAATAAAATTCAATCTTTTTTTCATTTCAATTCAATTCAATAAAATTCAATTCAATAAAATTCAATTCAATTCAATTCAATTCAATAAAATTCATTTAAATAAAATTCATTTCAATAAAATTCATTTCAATAAAATTCATTTAAATTCATTTCAATTCATTTCAATTCAATAAAATTCAATCTTTTTTTCATTTCAATAAAATTCAATTCAATAAAATTCAATAAAATTCAATCTTTTTTTCATTTCAATTCAATTCAATTCAATTCAATTCAATTCAATAAAATTCATTTCAATAAAATTCAATTCAATAAAATTCAATCTTTTTTTCATTTCAATTCAATTCATTTCAATTCAATTCATTTTAATCTTTTTTTCAATTCAATAAAATTCAATTCAATAAAATTCAATAAAATTCAATCTTTTTTTCATTTCAATTCATTTCAATCTTTTTTTCATTTCAATAAAATTCAATTCAATCTTTTTTTCATTTCAATTCAAAACAATTCAATTCAATTCATTTCAATAAAATTCAATTCAATAAAATTCAATCAAATCTTTTTTTTAATTCAATCGTTTTTTTTTTTCAAAAAAAAAATCATATTTTTGTTTGTTGAATTTATCAATGGAAAATAAACTCTATTCTCAAATATGAAAAAAAGAAAACTTAAAGGAATAATTATTTTTGATGAATAAAATCCAAATCAAGAGAATTTTGAATTCTATTTTTCTCTTCGAATTGAAGAAGAGAGTCCAAACGAGCATGTAAATTTTGACCAGCTTTTGAAGCTAAATTAATAATTTCAATTAAAGAACTTGATTCAATTCCATCATTTCCATATTTGCGAATTCCAAACAAATTAGAAGAAGAATCAATAGCAACAACTAAACTTGAATCAATACAAAGCTCTTCATAAACAGTAGTGTCAATTACAACAAATCCAGAAACTTGAGAAATAGTGACACAAATAGGGACATTTTTTATATTAATTTTTTCACTTTGTTGTTCATCAAAAACCTCAATTTCTATCTCGCCAGAACGCTCGCCAGGAACAACCTGGACTTTGGGAATTCTTGTGTTAAATAATGCGGCTTTGATTGCTAGTGAAACGCCGTCAAAAAGATTCCCATCTGATCTTAAAACTAAAACATCAATATATAAAATCCAACATTTTTTTTCTTTTAAAATACTCAAATTTGTTAAATCAATAGCTTTTCCTCCTGAATATATTTTTTGCATCATTGCCGTTATTTCTTGATTTAGAACTTCCTTAGACCTTCTTTCACTGGTTGAAAACGTACTTTTTTGATCACAGAAAAATAAGTAAAAAGAAAAAAATTTTTTTCGAAATTTTTTTTATTATAAATTTTTTTTTGATATTTTTTTTTTCTCTTTTTGTATCATTTACCATTCAACAGAAACCTCTATTCGCCCATCATTTGGAGACTCTTTTAATGGCTCGCCTATTTCCGTTTTGATTCCAACTACAATTTCTGTTCCAGCAAGTCTTAATCTTGATGATCCGTTTGTTTGTGGAAGTATTCCGGTTTCAATTGAAAAATATCTATAATCAAGTCTTGTTCTTGCATCGTTTCGTATGTTATCTTTGATTCCTTGAATAATAAAGCATTGTTCTGAAAAAGAAAGTCGATCCATATCAAAAAAAAAATGAAAAATGAAAATGAAAAAAAAATTTCGATTTTTAATTTTAATTTTGATTTTAATTTTTAATTTTTAATTTTGAATATTAAATTTGTTAATTAATAAATCAAATAAATTTGGATTTGTTTCATTTAATTGAAAATAATCAATTCCTATTTGAATTTCATCAATTATTTCTTGTGTAATTTCAATTTCATTTTTAATTTGATTTGAATAAATCCAATATTCTAATATTTGAAATGATTTATTACTTAATTCACTATAATCTGTAACTTTATTAGATTTATCTTCAGTTACAGATAAAAACATTCCTCGATATAATTCACTTCTCATTATTAATATTAATTTAGGAAATTTATATTTCTTTTCTTTTCTTTCAATAATAAAATCTTTTTCATTTTCATTTTCATTTTCATTTTCATTTTCATTTTCATTTAAATAAATTCTTTTTATTGTTTCTTCAATTTTTTCATTTGAATTTATAATTTCTTTAATTTCAGAATATAATTTTGGATTTATAATTCTGTTTGAATAAATCATTTCAAATATTTGATTTGATTCTTTAATTGATTTTTTTGAAATAATTTCTTTAAGTTTTTCAATTTGATTTTGATTTTGATTTTGATTTTGATTTAATCTATATTTCAATATTAATTTATGAGCTTCAATTATTTCTCCATTTTTGGTTTTAAATGAAATATTACAAAATTCTTTTCTTCTAAATAGTTTTATCAAATCTTCTTCAAGATTGGAAAAAGAAGGAGAAGAATAAAGAAATGAATTGTAATCACCACAAGAAAGATGATAATTAGAAATATCTTCATCAAATCTTAATTTAGGAAGTTCAATTTGAATAGGAATTAATTGATTTTTTGTATCTCCAGTTCCTAATTGACTATAATAATTACTTCCAAATCCAATTAATTTTGAATTGGAAGTTAAAATCAAAGTATGATTATATCCAACAGAAAAATCAAGAATATTATCATCATTTTCAAATAAAGATGATTTGATTTCAGTAAATTCATAAGTATTTTCATTTTTTCCAAGTCCATTATATTGATAATGCCCACATGAATAAAGTTTTCTTTTTGGATTTTCATTTTCATTTTGATTTTCAATCAACATTATTGAATAAGCACTTCCACATTTAATATCAATTATTTTGCCTTTTGGAATATTTTGGATTTTGGTTAATTTTTGGATTTTTTTTTCTTCTTTTGCAGCAATTTGTTTATCTTCATTATCACCACATCCAAATAATTCTTGATTTGAATTTAAAAGAAAAACAGAATATGAAAAATTTCCTGAAAATATTTTAGAAACATTTTTCATCATTAAAATTGGTTTTTCTGTTTTTTGAAGTGTTTTAGAATCAAAACCAACTTGACCAAATTGATTTGAACCAATTCCATAAACATTATGATTTGAAGTTAATAAGTAAATTGATCTATGTCCAGAAACAATATCTTGAATTATTCTATCATTTGTATCTTCAATTAATGATGAAATATTGATAAATTCTTTTGGATTTTTTGAATTAATGTCACTTCCTTTGGCAAATACATTTCCTTCTTTTGTTAAAATAGCTTCATTTTTATGACCAACAGATACTTTTTGAATATTTTCTTCAATTTGGATTTTTTCAGGATTTTGTTTTGAATATTCTATTGCTTTCTCCATTTTTAAAAAGGAAAATTATTGAACATATTCCTGATGAAATTTGTTTAATTTGTTTTTCATTTTCATTTTCATTTTCATTTTCAAATTTAAATTGAATTGGTTTTGTTATTTTATTTGGTTCATTTTTGAAAAGTTTTGGATTTTGATTTTGACCAAAAAATAAAATTTCATTCATTTTTAAAAATTAAATTAAAAATGAAAATGGAAATAAAAAATTTTTTTTGTTTTGCTTCTTCTTTTTTTTTGCTTTTTTTTTTGTTTTTGGATTAAATTAAAATAGATTTAAATTAAAATAGATTTAAATTAAAATGGATTTAAATTAAAATGATCGTTATCGTTTTCTGAGATTGAAAAGTTTTAATTGAATTTCAATAAGGTTTATTTTTTTTTGATCTTTTTCTTTCTTTTTTTGGTTTTTTTTGTTACTGTTTTGAAACTCCCCTTTTATTCAATTTCTTTTTTGTTTTTTTATTATTTTTAACAAAAAAAAAAATTTTTTTTTATTGGAATAAACAATAAAAAGTTTTGGATTTTGTTAAAACACAGAAAAAAAGATAAAATCCAAAACTTTTAATTTTAATTTTTACTTTAATTTTAATTTTGAATTTTATTTTAATTTTAATTTTAATTTTAATTTTAATTTTAATTTTAATTTTAATTTTAATTTAATTTTGATTTTAATATTAATTTTAATTTTAATTTTAATTTTAATTTTAATTTTGATATTGATTTAATTTTAATTTTAATTTTGGTTATTAAATTTATTAGTTAATAAATCAAATAAATTTGGATTTGTTTGATTTAATTGAAAATAATCAATTCCAATTTTAATTTCATCAATTATTTCTTGTGTAATTTGAATTTCATCTTTTAATTTGATTTGAATAAATCCAATATTCAAATATTTGAAATGATTTATTACTTAATTCACTATAATCTGTAACTTTATTTAGATTTATCTTCAGTTACAGATAAAAACATTCCTCGATATAATTCACTTCTCATTATTAATATTAATTTAGGAAATTTATATTTCTTTTCTTTTCTTTCAATAATAAAATCTTTTTCATTTTCATTTTCTTTTTCATTTAAATAAATTCTTTTCATTGTTTCTTCAATTTTTTCATTTAAATTTATAATTTCTTTAATTTCAGAATATAATTTTGGATTTATAATTCTGTTTGAATAAATCATTTCAAATATTTGATTTGATTCTTTAATTGATTTTTTTGAAATAATTTCTTTAAGTTTTTCAATTTGATTTTGATTTTGATTTTGATTTTGATTTAATCTATATTTCAATATTAATTTATGAGCTTCAATTATTTCTCCATTTTCGGTTTTAAATGAAATATTGCAAAAATTCTTTTCTTCTAAATAGTTTTATCAAATCTTCTTCAAGATTGGAAAAAGAAGGATGAGAAGAATAAAGAAATGATTTAATCATTCCACAAGAAACATGATAATTAGAAATATTTTCATTAAATCTTAATTTAGGAAGTTCAATTTGAATTGGAATTGATTGATTTTTTGTATTTCCAGTTCCTAATTGACCATATTCATTATCTCCAAATACTATCAATTTTGAATTGGAAGTTAAAATCAAAGTATGCTCTTTTCCAACAGAAAAATCAAGAATATTATCATCATTTTCAAATAAAGATGATTTGAATTCAGTAAATTCATAAGTATATTCATTTCGGCCAAGTCCATTATATTCATAATATCCACATGAATAAAGTTTTCTTTTTGGATTTTGATTTTGATTTTGATTTTGATTTTCATCTTCAATCAACATTATTGAATGAGAATATCCACATTGAATATCAATTATTTTGCCTTTTGGAATTTTTTGGATTTTGGTTAATTTTTGGATTCTTTGTTCTTTTCTTGATTTTCCTAATCCAAGTTGACTAGAAATATTATCACCACATCCAAATAATTCTTGATTTGAATTTAAAAGAAAAACATGATCTGAAGAATTTCCTGAAAATATTTTAGAAATATTTTTCATCATTAAAATTGGTTTTTCTGTTCTTTCAAGTGTTTCAGAATCAAAACCAATTTGACCATAATAATTGTCACCAATTCCATAAGCATTTTGATTTGAAGTTAATAAGTAAATTGAATATCTTCCAGAAACAACATCTTTAATTATTCTATCATTTGTATCTTCAATTAATGATGAAATATTGATAAATTCATTTGGATTTCTTGGATAAATATCTTTTCCTTTTGCAAATACATTTCCTTCTTTTGTTAAAATAGCTTCATTATTATTACCAACAGTTACTTTTTGAATATTTTCAATTTGGATTTTTCAGGATTTTGTTTTGAATATTCTAAATATTCTATTGCTTTTCCATTTTCAAAAAGGAAAATTGTTGAACAATTTCCTGATGAAATTTGTTTAATTTGTTTTTCATTTTCATTTTCATTTTCATTTTCATTTTCAAATTTTCATTGGTTTTGTTATTTTATCTGGTTCATTTTTGATAAAAAAATGGATATTCATTGAAATGAAAAATGATTTTTAATTTTAATTTTTATTTTAATTTTAAAAAATTTGATTTTTTAATTTTAATTTTAATTTTAATTTTAATTTTAATTTTAATTTTGATTTTGATTTTAATTTTAATTTTAATTTTAATTTTAATTTTAATTTTAATTTTAATTTTAATTTTGATTTTAATTTTAATTTTAATTTAAATTTTAATTTTAATTTTAATTATTAAATTTATTAATTAATAAATCAAATAAATTTGGATTTGTTTCATTTAATTGAAAATAATCAATTCCTCTTTGAATTTCATCAATTATTTCTTGTGTAATTTCAATTTCTTCTTTAATTTGATTTGAATAAATCCAATATTCTAATATTTGAAATGATTTATTACTTAATTCACTATAATCTGTAACTTTATTTGATTTATCATCAGTTACAGATAAAAACATTCCTCGATATAATTCACTTCTCATTATTAATATTAATTTAGGAAATTTATATTGTTTTTCTTTTCTTTCAATTAATAAAATCTTTTTCATTTTCATTTTCATTTTCATTTAAATAAATTCTTTTCATTGTTTCTTCTATTTTTTCATTTGAATTTATAATTTCTTTAATTTCAGAATATAATTTTGGATTTATTATTCTATTTGAATAAATCATTTCAAATATTTGATTTGATTCTTTAATTGATTTATTTGAAATAATTTCTTTAAGTTTTTCAATTTCATTTTTATTTTGATTTTGATTTTGATTTAATCTATATTTCAATATTAATTTATGAGCTTCAATTATTTCTCCATTTTCTGTTTTAAATGAAATATCACAAAATTCTTTTCTTCTAAATAATTTTATCAAATCTTCTTCAAGATTAGAAAAAGAAGAAGAATAATAAAGAAATGAATTTTCATATCCACAATAAACATGATAATTGGAAATATCTTCATTAAATCTTAATTTAGGAAGTTCAATTTGAATTGGAATTGATTGATTCCACTTTATATCTCCAGTTCCTAATTGACTATAATAATTGTATCCAAATCCTATTAATTTCCCTTTTTTTGTTAAAATAAAAGTATGATGATATCCAACAGAAAAATCAAGAATATTATCATCATTTTCAAATAAATATGATTTAATTTCAGTAAATTCTCTTGTATCTTCATTTTTATTAAGTCCATTTTGTTTAGAATCTCCACATGAATAAAGTTTTCTTTTTGGATTTTCATTTTCATTTTCAATCAACATTATTGAATGGCATTCTCCACATTTAAGATCAATTACTTTTGCCTTTTGGAATATTTTGGATTTTGGTTAATTTTTGGATTTCTGCTTCTTTTCTTGATTCTCCTAATCCAAGTTGTCCCCAATGATTAGATCCACATCCAAATAATTCTTGATTTGAATTTAAAAGAAAAATATAATAAGAAGTACTTCCTGAAAATATTTTAGAAACATTTTTCATCATTAAAATTGGTTTTTCTGTTTTTGGAAGTGTTTTAGAATCAACACTAAGTTGGCCATATTTATTTGAACCAATTCCATAAGCATTTTGATTTGAAGTTAATAAGTAAATTGAATCCCATCCAGAAGCAATATCTTGAATTATTCTATCATTTGTATCTTCAATTAATGATGAAATATTGATAAATTCTTTTGGATTATTTGGATTAATATCATCTCCTTTGGCAAATACATTTCCTTCTATTGTTAAAATAGCTTCGTTTTCATGACCAACAGATACTTTTTGAATATTTTCTTCAATTTGAATTTTTTCAGGATTTTCATTTGAATTTGGATATCTTAAATATTCTATTGCTTTTCCATTTTCAAAAAGGAAAATTGTTGAAAAACAACCTGTTGAAATTTGTTTAATTTGTTTTTCATTTTCATTTTCATTTTCATTTTCAAATTTAAATTGAATTGGTAGTTTTGTTATTTTATTTGGTTCATTTTTGAAAAGTTTTGGATTTTGATTTAAACCAAAAAATAAACAATCATTCATTTTTTAAAAGAAAAAAAATGAAAAATGAAAAAATGAATTTTTGAATTTGTTAAAAATATAAAATAAAAGAAAAGAGGAAAAGTAAAGTATTTTTCGCAAATATTTTTTATTTTGATTACTTTAATTATTTTTTTCTTATTAATCCTTAAAGTTGGAACTTTCCAAAAATATTTAAAAAAAATTAAAAACATTTTTCACTTTTCATTTTTATTTTCTTTTTATTATTATTATAATAAAAAATGTCAAGTTGTGCTTTTCATGGAGCAAAAGATACAACAAATACTAGATTAAAAATCCGTTCAAGAAGAACTCCTTCTATTCCAAAAATGACTTATCATGGATTATTTTTTGAATATTATTTCAACGCAGGCAAAATTGAAAAGCAAAAAATTTTCACAGCAGAACCTTTTTGTGGAATTGTGAACAATTTAGAGACGAACGAAAAGGAATATTTTCTATCATTAGCAACAAAATCGAAATATGATGGAGAAGGAATTCAAGAAATAGGACGACCCAAGTTGAATTGTGTGATTGTTCTTGATATTTCTGGATCAATGAGCTGTTCATTTACAGGCGAATATCATAATGTTGAATCACATTCAAGTAAACTTGAAATTGCGAAGAGATCGCTTCTTGGTCTTGTTGGACATTTGAATGATGAGGATAATTTTGGAGTTGTAATTTTTGATGATGATGCAGAAGAATTGATCGCGTTCCAAAATTTCGGGAAAATTGACAAGGAAAAAATGAATGATAAAATCAACAAGTTGAAAACAAGAGGAGGAACAAATATGGCAGAGGGGTTTATTGAAGGATCACGAATGATTGAGAAATATTTGAAAAGTCAAGAGAAGGAAGATTTGGAACGCGAAAATAGGATCATTTTCTTAACTGATGCTCAACCAACAACTGGTGAAACAAGAAGTGAAGGTTTATTCACTTTGGCAAGAAAGGCTTCCGAAAAGGCTATTTTTACAACCTTTATCGGGATTGGAGTTGATTTCAATGTTGAATTGATTGATATCATCACAAAAACAAAGGGAGCAAATTATTACTCAGTTAATTCATCTTCTGAATTCAAAAGAAGAATGGATACTGATTTTGATTATGTTATGACTCCAATATGTTTTGATGCAACAATCAAGGTGGATGGTGCGAAAATTCTTTCTGTATATGGATCACCCGATGCGGAATCCGAGAAGGAAACAACAATCGCTAATATTTCCACAGTTATGCCAAGTAATGTCAATGAGAATAATGAGGTTCAAGGTGGTGTTTTATTACTCAAAATGGATAAATCTGTTGGTGATGGTCTTCCCTTGAATATCACCATCAGTTTCAAAGACAAACTTGGAAAAGAATATCAAGAAGTCATCAATATTGCCTTTCCTGAACTCCAAAACGATCAATCTGAATTCTTCCAAGATTTGAGTATTCGAAAAGCTATTTTGTTAGTCAGATTTGTTGATATTGTTAATAATTTCCAACGAAATGATGAAGGAAAAGAAAAGGTAAAAAAATTTATTGATTATTTGGAAAAGGAAATTAAAATCATTGGTGATGAAAAATTGAATCGAGAAGTTGAACTTTTGAATGATTTGTTAAAATGAAAATTTAAAATCAAATTTAAATTTAAAATCCAAAAATTGTTTTCCATTTTTTCTTTTTCTTTCCAAAAAATTAAAAGGAAATTTTAATTTTAATTTTAATTTTGATTTTAAATTTTAATTTTAATTTTGATTTTAATTTTAATTTTAATTTTGATTTTAAATTTTAATTTTAATTTTGATTTTAATTTTAATTTTTAATTTTTAATTTTAATTTTGAATATTAATTTTAATTTTAATTTTAATTTTGATTTTAATTTTAATTTTAATTTTGATTTTAATTTTGATTTTAATTTTGATTATTAAATTTCCTAATTAATAAATCAAATAAATTTGGATTTGTTTCATTTAATTGAAAATAATCAATTCCAATTTTAATTTCATTAATTATTTCTTGTGTAATTTTAATTCCTTCTTTAATTTGATTTGAATAAATCCAATATTCAAATATTTGGAATGATTTATTACTTAATTCACTATAATCTGTAACTTTATTAGATTTATCATTTATTACAGATAAAAACATTCCTCGATATAATTCACTTCTCATTATTAATATTAATTTTGGGAATTTATATTGTTTTTCTTTTCTTTCAATTGTAAAATCTTTTTCATTTTCATTTAAATAAATTCTTTTCATTGTTTCTTCAATTTTTTCATTTAAATTTATAATTTCTTTAATTTCATAATATAATTTTGGATTTATTTTGGAATTGTTTGAATAAATCATTTCAAATATTTGATTTGATTCTTTAATTGATTTATTTGAAATAATTTCTTGAAGTTTTTCAATTTGATTTTGATTTTGATTTAATCTATATTTCAATATTAATTTATGAGCTTCAATTATTTCTCCATTTTTGGTTTTAAATGAAATATCACAAAATTCTTTTCTTCTAAATAATTTTATCAAATCTTCTTCAAGATTGGAAAAAGAAGGAGGAGAATAATAAAGAAATGATTTGAAATATCCACAGGAAACATGATAATTAGAAATATATTCATTAAATCTTAATTTAGGAAGTTCAATTTGAATTGGAATTAATTGATTTTTTGTATCTCCAGTTCCTAATTGACCAAATAAATTATTTCCAAATACTATTAATTTCCCATTGGAAGTTAAAATCAAAGTATGATTATATCCACAAGAAAAATCAAGAATATCATCATCATTTTCAAATAAAGATGATTTAATTTCAGTAAATTTATAAGTATTTCCATCTTCATCTTTATTTTCATTTTCATCTTCATCTTCATCTTCATCTTCGTCAAGCCCATTATATTGCCAAAATCCACATGAATAAAGTTTTCTTTTTGAATTTTCATTTTCATTTTCATTTTCATTTTCATTTTCATTTTCATTTTCATTTTCATTTTCATTTTCATTTTCATTTTCATTTTCATTTTCATTTTCAATCAACATTATTGAATGACCATTTCCACATTTAATATCAATTATTTTGCCTTTTGGAATATTTTGGATTTTGGTTAATTTATGGATTTTTGTTTCTTCTTTTCTTGATTCTCCTAATCCAAGTTGACCAAATCTATTTAATCCACATCCAAATAATTCTTGATTTGAATTTAAAAGAAAAACATGATTTGAAGAATTTCCTGAAAATATTTTAGAAACATTTTTCATCATTAAAATTGGTTTTTCTGTTGTTTCAAGTGTTTCACAATCAAAACCAAGTTGACCATATTTATTTGAACCAATTCCATAAACATTTTGATTTGAAGTTAATAAATAAATTGAATTGAATCCAGAAACAATATCTTGAATTATTCTATCATTTATATCTTCAATTAATGATGAAATATTGATAAATTCATTTGGATTTTTTGAATTAATATATTTTCCTTTGGCAAATACATTTCCTTCTATTGTTAAAATAGCTTCATTTTCATAGCCAACAGTTACTTTTTGAATATTTTCTTCAATTTGGATTTTTTTAGGATTTTGTTTTGAATCATTTTCATCTAAATATTCTATTGCTTTTCCATTTTTAAAAAGGAAAATTGTTGAAAATCTTCCTGATGAAATTTGTTTAATTTGTTTTTCATTTTCATTTTCATTTTCATTTTCATTTCCATTTTCATTTTCAAATTTAAATTGAATTGGTTTTAATATTTTATTTGGTTTATTTTTGATAAGAGTTGAATCATTTGAACCAAAAAATAAAATTTCATTCATTTTTAAAAAGAAAAAAAATGAAAAAAAATAATTTTGGAATTTTAATTTTAATTTTGATTTTAATTTTAATTTTAATTTTAATTTTAATTTTAATTTTAATTTTAATTTTAATTTTAATTTTAATTTTAATTTTAATTTTAATTTTAATTTTAATTTTAATTTTAATTTTAATTTTAATTTTAATTTTGAAATTTCTTAATTAATAAATCAATTAAATTTGGATTTGTTTGATTTAATTGAAAATAATCAATTCCAATTTTAATTTCATTAATTATTTCTTGTGTAATTTGAATTTCATCTTTAATTTGATTTGAATAAATCCAATATTCAAATATTTGAAATGATTTATTACTTAATTCACTATAATCTGTAACTTTATTAGATTTATCATTTATTACAGATAAAAACATTCCTCGATATAATTCACTTCTCATTATTAATATTAATTTTGGAAATTTATATTGTTTTTCTTTTCTTTCAATTATAAAATCTTTTTCATTTTCATTTTCATTTTCATTTAAATAAATTCTTTTCATTGTTTCTTCAATTTTTTCATTTAAATTTATAATTTCTTTAATTTCAGAATATAATTTTGGATTTATTATTCTGTTTGAATAAATTATTTCAAATATTTGATTTGATTCTTTAATTGATTTTTTTGAAATAATTTCTTGAAGTTTTTCAATTTGATTTTGATTTTGATTTAATCTATATTTCAATATTAATTTATGAGCTTTGATTATTTCTCCATTTTCTGTTTTAAATGAAATATCACAAAATTCTTTTCTTCTAAATAATTTTATCAAATCTTCTTCAAGATTGGAAAAAGAAGGAGGAGAATAATAAAGAAATGAATTGGAATATCCACAAGAAGCATGATAATTGGAAATATTTTCATTAAATCTTAATTTAGGAAGTTCAATTTGAATTGGAATTGATTGCTCTTTTGTATCTTCAGTTCCTAATTGACCATATTCATTATTTCCAAATGAAATTAATTTTGATTTGGAAGTTAAAATCAAAGTATGATCATTTCCACAAGAAAAATCAAGAATATTATCATCATCATTTTCAAATAAAGATGATTTGATTTGAGTAAATTTTTTGATAAATTTCATTTTTCCTTCTAGTCGCAATAAAATGGTTCCACATGAATAAAGTTTTCTTTTTGGATTTTTGGATTTTTTCTTTTGTTCATCTTCAATCAACATTATTGAATGATGATATCCACTTTGAATATCAATTATTTTACCTTTTGGAATATTTTTGATTTTGGTTAATTTACTTAATATTTTGTTATTTCTCGTTCTTTTTAGACCAAGTTGGTAAAAGTAATTATCACCACATCCAAATAATTCTTGATTTGAATTTAAAAGAAAAACAAATTCTGAAAAATTTCCTGAAAATATTTTAGAAACATTTTTCATCATTAAAATTGGTTTTTCTGTTTTTTTCAGTGTTTCAGAATCAAAACCAAGTTGACCAAATTCATTTGAACCAATTCCATAAACATTTTGATTTGAAGTTAATAAGTAAATTGATCTATGTCCAGAAACAATATCTTCAATTATTCTATCATTTGTATCTTCAATTAATGATGAAATATTGATAAATTCATTTGGATTTTTTGGATTAATATATTTTCCTTTTGCAAATACATTTCCTTCTTTTGTTAAAATAGCTTCGTTATGATCACCAACAGATACTTTTTGAATATTTTCAATTTGGATTTTTTTAGGATTTTGATTTGAATCATTTTCATCTAAATATTCTATTGCTTTTCCATTTTTAAAAAGGAAAATTGTTGAAAATCTTCCTGATGAAATTTGTTTAATTTGTTTTTCATTTTCATTTTCATTTTCATTTTCAAATTTAAATTGAATTGGTTTTAATATTTTAATTGGTTTATTTTTGAAAAGAATTGGATTTTGATTTGAACCAAAAAATATAATTTCATTCATTTTTGAAAAGTAAAAAATGAAAAAAATAATTTTCCATTTTTCATTTTTTTCATTTTTTTTCTACAAATGAATATATTTGAGATTATTGAAAAAAATCAAATTGAAAAATTAAAAACATTTGAAACAAATTTAAAAGAAGAAGATAATATCCTTAACTTCGCAATTATAAAAAAAGTTTCAATAGAAATTATTAAATATTTAATAGAAAAAGGAATAGATATTAATTCAAAAGATATAAAAGGAAAAACACCTTTTCATTTTGCTTGTCAAAATAGCTCAATAGAAATTATTAAATATTTAGTTTCAAAAGGAATTGATATTAATGCCAAAACAAATCAAGATGAATCTGTTTTACATTTTGCTTGCAAGAATCCAAATATTTCAATAGAAGTTATTAAATATTTAGTTTCAAAAGGAATTGATATTAATGCCAAAACAAATCAAGATGAATCTGTTTTACATTTTGCTTGCAAAAACCCAAATATTTCAATAGAAATTATTGAATATTTAGTTTCAAAAGGAATTGATATTAATGCAAAAACAAATCAAGATGAATCTGTTTTACATTTTGCTTGCAAGAATCCAAATATTTCAATAGAAATTATTAAATATTTAGTTTCAAAAGGAATTGATATTAATGCCAAAACAAATCAAGATGAATCTGTTTTACATTTTGCTTGCAAGAATCCAAATATTTCAATAGAAATTATTAAATATTTAGTTCCAAAAGGAATTGATATTAATGCAAAAACAAATCAAAATGAATCTGTTTTACATTTTGCTTGCAAGAATCCAAATATTTCAATAGAAATTATTAAATATTTAGTTTCAAAAGGAATTGATATTAATGCAAAAACAAATCAAAATGAATCTGTTTTACATTTTGCTTGCAAAAATCCAAATATTTCAATAGAAATTATTAAATATTTAGTTTCAAAAGGAATTGATATTAACGCAAAAACAAATCAAGATGAATCTGTTTTACATTTTGCTTGCAAAAATCCAAATATTTCAATAGAAATTATTGAATATTTAATAGAAAAAGGAATAGATGTTCATGCAAAAACAAATCAAAATGAATCTGTTTTACATTCTGCTTGCATAAATTCTAATATTCCTCTTGAAGTTCTTGATTGCTTAGTTGAAAAGGGAATAGATGTTAATGAAAAGTCATATAATTATAAAACACCTTTACATTTTGCTTGTTTATCTTCAAACATTTCAATAGAAGTTATTGAATATTTAGTTTCAAAAGGAATTGATATTAACGCCAAAACACAAGAAAATTTTTCAGCTTTACATTTTGCTTGCCAAGGTAATTCATCCCTTGAAGTTATTGAATATTTAGTTTCAAAAGGAATTGATATTAATGCAAAAACAAACTATGGACAAAACGCTTTATATTTTGCTTGTGAATCAAACCCAAAATATGAAATTATTGAATACTTGATCTCCAAAGGAATTGATATCAATGCAAAAACAATAAATGGTTCTAATTCTTTACATCATATTTGTCAATACAATCCTCCAATTAAAATCCTCAACTTATTTGTTGCAAACGGAATCAATATCAATGCAACAACACATTTAAATATAACAGCTTTGCATATTGCTTGTGAATTTAGTTCATCTTTGGAAATTATTCAATATTTAGTTGAAAATGGAGCTGATATAAATGCAAAAGCAACTTTTGGTGATTCAATTTTGCATTCTCTTTTCCAAAATCCAAACATTTCTATTGAAATCATCGAGTATTTAGTTTCCAAAGGAGTAGATATTAATGAGAAAACAGATCAAAATGAAACACTTTTGCATTTTGCTTGTCGATCTAATTTATCTCTTCCAATTATTGAATATCTGATTGAAAAAGGAGTAGATATTAATTCCAAAACAAACCTAAATAACACAGCCTTGCATATTGCTGTAGAATATAACCGTTCTTTTGAAATGATCAAATTTTTAGTTGAAAAAGGAATTGATATAAATGCCAAAACAAGTTATCAAAATCAAACTGTTTTACATCTTGCTTGTCAAAATGGCACACCACTTGAAATCATTAAGTATTTTGTTGAAAAAGGAGTTGATATTAATGCAAAAACAGACCAAAACGAAACAGTTTTACATCTTATTTGCCAGTATTCCGCATCTCCTCAATTAATTGATTATTTAATTGAAAAAGGGGTTGATATTAATGCAAAAACAAGTGAAAACGAAACAGCTTTACATTTTCTTTGCCAAAATAATCCATCATTTAAACTTATCAAGTTTTTGGTTGAAAAAGGAGCTGATATTAATGCAAAAACAGATCAAAGTCAAACAGCTTTACATTTTGCTTTTCAAAATGAAGTATCTATTGAAGTTGTTAAATATTTAATTGAAAAAGGAGCTGATATTAATGCAAAAACAGATCAAAACCAAACAGCTTTACATTTTGCTTTTCAAAATGAAGTATCTATTGAAGTTGTTAAATATTTAATCGAAAAAGGAATCAATATTAATGTTAAAACAAATCAAAATGAAACAGCTTTGCATTTTGCTTGTAAAAAATATCGATCATATGAAGTTATCCAACTTTTGGTTGAAAAAGGAGCTGATATTAAAGCCAAAAGTGGTAATCAAACAGCTTTGCATTTTGCTTGTTTAAATCTCAAACCCTCATTTGAAATTATCAAATTTCTTGTTGAAAAAGGGGTTGATATTAATGCAAAAACAAATGAAAACGAAACAGCTTTACATTTTCTTTGTCAAAATATTCCATCATTTGAAATAATCAAATATTTAGTTGAAAAAGGAATAGATATTAATGTCAAAACTTCTTCTCATTACACAATTTTTCATTCTGCTTGTGAAAGACAGTTTCCACTTAATATAATTGAATATTTAGTTGAAAAAGGAGCTGATATTCATGCAAAAACTCGAAGAAATGAAAATGCTTTGCATTTAACTTGTCGTCAAAATGTGTCAATTGAAATTATTGAATATTTGATTTCAAAAGGAGCTGATATTAATTCAAAAACTAAAGAAAATGAAACTCCTCTTTCAATTTCAATCATGCATAATAAAACACAAAATATTCAGTTTTTTCTCAAGAATGATGTTGATATTTATGATTTACAAGAAAGAGAAATCAAAAAAGAGTTTGTTGATTCATTTTTGAGGGTTTATTCTTTTAATCAAGATTTGGATATTTTATTGAATTCAAATGATAATTTTTCAGATTTATCAATTCAATCAAATGATTTTGCAAAATTTAAAGTTCATAAATTGATTTTATTAACACGATTTAATAACAATGATTCTCTTTTACAAAAATTTATCAATATTTGTTCGCAAAAACCAAAAGAAATTGTTAAACTTGCCTTAAATTTCCTTTATACTGGTTTTTTTGATTTCTCCAAAATTATTGATATATTTACACATCAATCAAAACAAAATGAAAAAAATCCCATTTATTATTTTTGGAGAGACAGTCAAGAACCAAAGTTAATACTCAAAGAAATTGAAGAAAATGAAAAGAAAACAAGAGAATTTTTCCAAGAATTTTTAGAAGAATTTGATTCAAAAAAAGGAAGAAAAGGAATATTGAAAGATTTCCATAAATTATATCAACAGGAATCAACAAAAGATTTTACAATAATTGTTGAAGAAAAAGAAATTAAAGTTCATAAATTAATATTATTATTAAGAAGTGAATTATTTAAAGGAATGTTTTTGAATGTTTCAGATTCAAGTAATCAAGTTCATGATTATTCAAGAAAATCATTTGAAACAATTCATCAATTAATTTATTTTCTTTATCATGATAAATTTGATGAAACAAAAGAAATTAATCGAAAAGAGATTCAAAATTTAAAAGATTTTTATCAATTAAATTCCAAATCAATGATTGATTACATTTAATTTAATTTAATTTAATTTAAAAAATTAAAAAAAGATTTTTTTTTTTTGCTTTTTTTTATTAAAATAAATAAGATTTAAAAATTAGAATTAATATTCAAAATCTTTTTTATCAAATTTGCAAAAAATAAGATTATCTTTGGAGGATTTACAAAAATTAAAAGAAATTGAGAAATTTTTCAAATGTATCAAAGACTCAAATGCATTTATTTTTTTCATTAAAAAAAGATAAAAATAATAGAAACCTTGAGAAATTTTCAATTAAAAAAAAAGAGAGAAAAAAAAATAATTAATCCTTTTTTTTTTCTTTTTATTTTCCTTTTTTTTTTAAATCAAAAGAAATTTAAAACTCTCATATTTCTTTTGATTTCCAATTTTTAAAAAGAAAGAAAGAAAGAAAGAAAAAATTTTTTTTTTGGAACTTTTTTTTTGGATTAATTATTTCCTTGAAAAAAAGATAAGAACCTAAAAGAAAAAGGAATTTCCATCTTGAAAACTTGGTTTTTAGTTTTCAAATCGTAACCAAAAACGAAAACTTGCTCAAAATCTTGTCTTGCGAGATAAACGATTAAGTTTGAAGGGTCTAGAGCGATGGAATCCATTTCAGGGATACCAATAAGACCATTAATAAGGAGACTTGAACGACCTGAATTGGGATCAATGGTAAAAATTGAGTCTCCATTGTTTCCATAAAGAACATCATTTTGTGGGGAATAAATAATTCCATCGACATCAATATCAAGGTCGATGATATCATAAGTCTGAGAGGAAATATGGGCGATTAGAAGGGAAGAATTGGGCTTTCCGTTGTCGACCAGGGAATAGTAGTCATTAGTTTTAGTATTAAAGGCTTTGATATTAAGAATAACTCCCAAAGAAGAATCAAGGGTCATGAGAATAGACATTTTCTGACTGACTGGGTCGACTGAGGCAATATGGAAATTGGTGTTATCACTCACAATACAATATGCTTTATTGTCATTTATACTGAAAACTGTATTCATAAAGGAAGGATAATCAATTGAGAATTTTGAAGTGCATGAACCATTATATGCATCATAATTTTTGAAATACCAAGTATCCATTGCAACTAAATAGGTTTGTTGCGATTTCTTCATGTCAGAATATTCTGCTAGTGCGTAAATTGCTTCGGGAAATGTTGCTATTTCTTTCATTTCATTTGTTTTTAAATCAATTTGAATTATCGATTGATTTTGTGAATCTAAATCATATGAAAGACCAAGAAGTATTGAATTATGGAGTGTGTTTGAAGTTAAAAATAACAAAAAAAATGAAGAAAAAATAAAAAGCCAACTCATTATTATTTTTTCAATTAAATTAATTAATTAAATTATTAATCAAATTATTAATCAAATTAAAAAGAAAAAAAATGATTTGATCATTTTTTTAATCTAAAAAAAATTTTTTTTTTTTTGCTTTTTTTTTTTTTAAATAAATGCCATATTTATTTAAAGAAACTTTCTGATGAGATTCAAAATC
The DNA here is from genome assembly GCA_028826165.1 of Anaeramoeba ignava. Taxonomy (NCBI): domain Eukaryota; family Anaeramoebidae; genus Anaeramoeba; species Anaeramoeba ignava. The sequence continues at coordinate 18,755 of JAPDFW010000134.1, read as the reverse complement.
AAAAACATCAAAATAAAAGATAAAAGAAGACTATTAAATTAAATTAAATTAAATTAAATTAAATTAAATTAAATTAAAAAAACTTTTTTCTTCTTTTTTATTTTTGAGTCTTCAAAAAATGCCCAATTTTTAAACGAGAGGAAATTCCAAAATGAAAGAAAAGTAAACGAGATACAAATTCATTTTCTGTAATTTTATCTTTGTTTGGGTCTTTATGAGTTTGTTTAAAAAGTTCACAAGCGTTATCAGTTGCAAAAAGTGAAATTGTTTCTGTTGAATCAAATGTTTCATTTCCCATTTTTTTTTCTGATTTTTTTTTTTGATTTTGTTGTTGTTGTTGATCTTCTGTTGGATCAATTAATGCTTGATCAAATGAACAAAAAATTGAAACTAATTCTTTAAAATCAATGTTTCCTGTTCCATTTAAATCATATAAATTAAACACAACTAACAATTTTTATATTAATTTTCAAAATTAATTTTCAAAATAGATTTAAATTTTAATTTCAATTTTAATTTTAATTTTAATTTTATAAATGAATTTTAATTTTAATTTTAATTTTAATTTTAATTTTAATTTTAATTTTAATTTCAAAATTAATTTTCAAAATAGATTTAAATTTTAAATATAATTTTAATTTTAATTTCAAAATAGATTTAAATTTTAAATATAATTTTAATTTTAATTTTAATTTTAATTTTAATTTTTAATTTTAATTTTAATTTTAATTTTCAAAATGAATTTTAATTTTAATTTCAAAATGAATTTTAATTTTAATTTCAAAATAGATTTAAATTTTAAATATAATTTTAATTTTAATTTTAATTTTAATTTTAATTTCAAAATGAATTTTAATTTTAATTTTATAAATGAATTTTTAATTTTAATTTTATAAATGAATTTTAAATTTTAATTTTAATTTTAATTTTAATTTTAATTTTATAAATGAATTTTAAATTTAATTTCAAAATAGATTTAAATTTTAATTTTAATTTTAATTTTAATTTTAATTTTAATTTTATAAATGAATTTTAATTTTGATTTTGATTTTAATTTTAATTTTAATTTTAATTTTAATTTTAATTTTAATTTTAAATATAATTTTAATTTTATAAATGAATTTTAAATATAATTTTAATTTCAAAATGAATTTTAATTTTAATTTTAATTTTAATTTTAATTTTAATTTTAATTTTGATTTTTAATTATAAAATAATATACTATTAAGTTTTTGTTTTGGATCCAAATTATTATTAAATAAAATTGCTCCAATAAATAAAGGATGATGATCAATTGTTCTAGTTCCTTGAAAATCAAATTTTCCAAAAAAGTTTTGAAGATTATTTGTATCACTTTTAAAACTTAAATCTTTCATTATATCAAGAAAATCTTCAAAATCACAAAGACCAAGTGGGCGTTTTTTAGCCCATTCACGACTAATTTCAATAATTTTATCTGTGCTAATTTTTGATTCAATAATTTTGGCAAATTCTTCAGTTTTTGTATTTGTGATTTTTGTTATATCTTCATCTGAACTAATGAAACATATTCTTGCTTGTCTAATTGATGTTATCCATTCATCTCTTTCTTGTGCTGAATTCGCATACATTATATAAGTTCTTCGATTTTTACTTAAAATTGCAAAACTATTTGGAATGTTAATTGTATAATCTGTCATGATTATACTTGCATTGACTAAATTTATCTGGCCTAATGGTTTATCAAGTTGCTTTTTTAATTTCATTTAATTTAATTTAATTTAAATTTTTTCATTTAATTTCATTTAATTTACAGATTGAGAATTAAAATAATATAATGTGTTATATTTCAACATAAAATATCTTTTCTTCCATGATTTATGTTTTCCTCCCTATTTTAATTAATTTTAATTAATTTCTCTCTTTATTCTATAATTCAAAAAAATTTCTCTTTACTTGTTTTGTTAACCAATCATTTTTTTCTTCATGTTTGGGGATTGTAGCCTATATTTAAATAAAAAAATTGAGTATAATTAGATTTATATTTATATTTATATTTATATTTATATTTATATTTATATTTATATTTATATTCATATTTATAATTATATTTATATTTATATTTATATTCATATTTATAATTATATTTATATTTACATTTATATTTGTATTTATATTTATATTTTTATTTATATTTATAATTATATTTGTATTTATATTTATATTTATAATTTATTTTGTATTTATATTTTTATATTTATAATTATATTTATATTTTATATTTATATTTTTATATTTATATTTATATTTATATTTATATTTATATTTATATTTATATTTATATTTTATATTTATATTTATATTTATATTTTATATTTATATTTATATTTATATTTTTATTTTTATATATTTATATTTATATTTATATTTATACTAATTATATTTATATTTATATTTATATTTTTTATATTTATAGAGATATTTTATATTTATATTTATTATATTTATATTTATATTTATATTTTATATTTTTATATTTATATTTATATTTATATTTATATATTTTATTTTTTATATTTTATATTTTTATATTTATATTTATTTTATATTTATATTTATATTTATATTTTATTATTTTATATTTATATTTATTTTTTATTTATGTTTATTTATATTTTATATTTATATTTATATTTTATATTTATATTTTATATTTATTTATATATTTATATTTTTATTTTTATATTTTATATTTATATTAATATTATATTTATATTTATATTTATATTTTATATTATATTTTTATATTTTATATATATATTTATATTTATATTTATATTTTGATTTTATATATTTATATTTTATTTATATTTTTTTTTATTTTATATTTTATATTTTTATATTTATATTTATGTTTTTATATTTATATTTTATATTTATGATTTTATATTTATATTTATATTTATTTTATATTTATATTTATATTTATATTTATATTTATATTTATATTTTATATTTATAATTATATTTTATATTTATATTTATATTTTATATTTATATATTTATATTTTAGATTTATATTTATATTTTTAAATTTATATTTTATATTTTATTATATTTATATTTTATATTTATAATTATATTTATATTTATATTTTATAATTATATTTATATTTATAATTATATTTATAATTATATTTATATTTATATTTTATATTTATATTTATATTTTATTTATATTTTATTATTTATATTTATTTTATATTTTATATTTTATATTTTTATATTTTATATTTATATTTATATTTATTTTATATTTATATTTATGTTTTTATATTTATATATTTATATTTATGTTTATATTTATATTTTTATTATATTTATTTTATATTTATATTTATATTTTTATATATTTATATTTTATATTTATATTTTTATTTATATTTATATTTATATTTATATTTTTTATTTTTATATTTATATTTATATTTATATTTATGTTTATATTTTTTTATTTATTTTATATGTTTATATTTATATTTTTATATTTTTATTTTTTTATATTTTTATATTTTATATTTATTTATATTTATATTTTATGTTTATTTTATATTTATATTTTATTTTTATATTTATATTTTTATTTATTTTATATTTATATTTTATTTTATGTTTATATTACATTATATATATATTTTATATTTTATATTTCATATTTTGGATATTTAGATTGATATTTAGATTTTATATTTATCACATTTATATTTTATATTTTATTTATATTTTGATATTTTATATTTATATTTATATTTTTATATTTTATTTATGTTTATATTTTATATTTCATATTTTATATTTATATTTATATTTATATTTATATTTTATATTTTATATTTATATTTATATTTATATTTATATTTTTATTTTATTTATATTTATATATTTATTTTATTATTTATATTTTTTATTTTTTATATTTATATTTTATATTTTATTTGATATTTTATATTTATATTTATATTTTTTTCATATTTATATATTTATATATATATTTATTTTATATTTATATTTATATTTTTTGTTTTATATTTTATTTTATATTTTATATTTATATATTTATTTTATATTTATATTTTATTTTTTTTTATTTATGTTTATATTTTATATATTTATGTTTATATTTTATATTTATATATTTTATATTTATATATATTTATATTTTATATTTATTTTATATTTATATTTTATATTTATATTTATATTTATATTTATATTTATATTTTTATTTCATATTTTATATTTATATTTATATTTATTTATATTTATATTTTATATTTTATATTTATATTTATGTTATTTTATATTTTTATTTTTATATTTTATATTTATATTTTATATTTTATATTTATATTTATATTTTATATTTTATATTTATATTTTATATTTTATATTTATATTTTATATTTTATATTTTATATTTTTTTATATTTATTTTATATTTATATTTTATTTATATTTTTATATTTATATTTTTATATTTATATATATATTTTTATTTTTATTTATATTTATATATTTATATTTTTATATTTTATATTTACATTTATATTTATATTTAAATTTATATTTTATATTTTATATTCATATTTATATTTTGTATATTTTATATTTATATTTATATTTTATATATTTATATTTTAAATATTTATATTTATGTTTTATTTATATTTATAATTTTATATTTATATTTTTATTTATATATTTATATTTATTTTATATATTTTTTTTATTTTTATGTTATTTTTATATTTATATTTTATATTTTTATTTTTGTTTTTTTTTATTTTATTTTTATTTTTTTATTTTATATTTATATTTTATATTTAAGTTTATATTTTATGTTTTATTTTATATTTATATTTTATATTTATATTTTTATATTTATATTTTATATTTTATATTTTGTATTTTTTATATTTATATTTAGATTTATGATTTATATTTATATTTTTATTTATATATATTTATATTTATATTTATATTTTATATTTTATATTTATATTTTATTTATATTTATATTTATATTTATATTTATATTTATATTTATATTTTATATTTATATTTATATTTATATTTATATTTTATATTTATATTTATATTTATATTTATATTTATATTTATATTTATATTTATAATTATATTTATATTTATATTTATATTTATATTTATATTTATATTTATATTTATATTTATATTTATATTTATTTTAGTTCTGGTTCTTGATTTATTTTTGATCTAATAAATTATTTTTTAAGAACAAAAAGCAAAAGAAAATAATTTTATAAAAATAAAAATAAAAATTTTTCAATTTAAATTAAATATTATCAAAAAAAAAATAGCAAATTTAAAAAAGATAGATAAAATAAACAATGAGATATTAAAAAAAAAAGAAATAAAAACTTACTTGAATATAATTAATAGTTTGAGTTAAAACTGAAATCCATTCATTCATTTGATTTTCATTACTTGCTGAACAAAAATAAGTTCTTGATAAAGGATGTTCAATTTTAAAGCAATTTTTTTTGGAAACTTCTTTTGGCAAAGTTTGTTTAATTGAAGTATGAGCAAGATTTATTACTCCTAAAGGTGTTGCTTTTTTCAATTCAGAAAAATCCATTTCTTTTTCATAATAAGATAGTTCATGATTTTTTAGAACAAAATATCTTTTTCTCCAATTTTTTCTTGAACCGCCTTGCTTTGTTAACCATCCAGTTTTTGTTGAAGGTAAATTATCGTTTGGGTTCATTTGTAAAAAAATAAAATAATAAAAGAAGAATAAATGGAAAAAAAAAGTGATTTTTTTTATTGTTTTTTTTTCATTTTTTTTTTTAATTTTCTCCTTTTTATTTTATTTTTATTTTTTCTCCTTTTTTTTTTTATTTTTATTTTTTTATTTTTGTGACGTTTTTCATTTTTTCATTTTTTTCTTTAAAATTTTTAATTTTTAAGTAATGAGAACTTCTAAAGAAGTTGTAAATCGTATAAAATTTGACCCAAATTATGATTCTGCTGATTTTGTTATTGGATTTCAAGATTCAGATGAAATTGCAGAAATTCCTTTTGATGAATTTGATATTGAAACAATTCCTTTTCATAGAATTCGTTATTTTAAAAAAAATGACCAAATTGTTTGGGATAGAGTTAATCAACTTGATTTGATTTTTGGTTCAACTACAAAAAAAAAAGAAGAAGCAAAAATTGAAAAACAAAAAAGAAATAAAAAAAAGAAAAAAAATCAACAAAAAATTTCAAATCAACAAAAAGATAATCAAGAAAATAAAGATAATCAAGAAAATAAAGATAATCAAGAAAATAAAGATAATCAAATAAATAATGATAATCAAATAAATAATGATAATCAAATTAATGATAATCAAGAAAAATGAAAAATTAATAAATAAAAAAGAAGAACAAAAAAAATTTATTTATTTTATTTTTTTTTGATTGTTTTTTTAAAAGTGGAATATTTTTTTTTTCTCCTTTTGAAATTTAAATTTTGATCAAATTGATCGTCATTTATATTTAAAATTCTTTTCGTTTTCTTTTTAATTTTAATTTTAATTTTAATTTTAATTTTAATTTTAAATCATTTTTTTATCCCTCTTTATCTTTTCTTTTTTTATTTTTTTCTATTTTTTTGCTATTCGATTTTCTTTTAAAAAAATTTTTTTTTCCAATTTTTTTTTTAAATAATAAAAACAATAAAAAAACAATGATTGGACCTTATAAATTACTTAAAACTTTAGGAACTGGAGCAACAGGAAAAGTAAAATTAGCAATTAATACAGAAACTGAAAAACAAGTAGCAATCAAAATAATGTCAAAACAATTAATTTTTGAAACAGAAAAAGCAAGAATAAATGCACAAAAAGAAATTGCAGTTTTGAAGTTATTAAATCATCCAAGTGTATTAAAAGTATTTGATGTTTTTGAGTCAGATGATTATTTATTTATTGTTATGGAATATATGCCTGGTGGTGAATTATTTGATTTTCTTGTGAATCAAGAATTTATCTCATCAGCTCAATCTTTGATTATTTTTCAACAATTGATTTATGCTTTAGAATATTGTCATAATCATCTTGTTTGTCATAGAGATTTAAAACCTGAAAATCTTCTTCTTGATTCTTTTGGTAATATTAAAATTGCTGATTTTGGAATGGCTGGATTAATTAATGAAAGACAATTACTTGAAACATCTTGTGGTTCACCTCATTATGCTGCTCCTGAAGTTATTGAAGTAATATTTAATTTATTATTAATTATTAATTATTGATTATTAATTATTTATTATTAATTATTGATTATTAATTATTGATTATTGATTATTAATTATTAATTATTGATTATTGATTATTAATTATTGATTATTTATTATTAATTATTAATTATTAATTATTAATTATTTATTATTTATTATTAATTATTGATTATTTATTATTTATTATTGATTATTTATTATTAATTATTTATTATTGATTATTTATTATTAATTATTAATTATTAATTATTAATTATTAATTATTTATTATTAATTATTAATTATTAATTATTGATTATTGATTATTAATTATTAATTATTAATTATTAATTATTTATTATTGATTATTGATTATTGATTATTGATTATTTATTATTAATTATTAATTATTAATTATTTATTATTTATTATTAATTATTTATTATTTATTATTAATTATTGATTATTGATTATTAATTATTGATTGATTATTTATTATTATTAATTATTAATTATTATTATTTTAATTATTAATTATTAATTATTATTAATTATTAATTATTGATTATTTAATTATTAATTATTAATTATTAATTATTGATTATTGATTGGCTGATTATTGATTATTGATTATTTATTATTATTATTAATTGTTAATTATTGATTATTGATTGTTATTAATTATTAATTATTTATTATTAATTATTAATTATTAATTATTGATTATTAATTATTAATTATTAATTATTATTGATTATTAATTATTGATTATTGATTATTGATTATTAATTATTAATTATTGATTATTGATTATTATTAATTATTAATTATTAATTATTAATTATTGATTGATTGATTATTATTGATTATTAATTATTAATTATTAATTATTGAATTATTAATTATTAATTATTGACGGTGATTACAATTAATTGGTAGTGATTATTGGTTATTACATTATTGATTATTGATTATTTATTATTTATTATTGATTATTGATTATTTATTTATTATTGATTATTAATTATTGACACAGTTGTTATTTATTGATTATTGATTATTTATTATTATTTATTAATTATTAATTATTAATAATATTAATTATTATTATTTATTACAATTAAATTATTGATTATTGATTGGCTGATTATTGATTATTGATTATTTGTTATTTGGCTATTTATTATTTATTGATGATTGATTATTTATTATTTATTATTGATTATTATTATTAATTACAATTATTAATTAATTATTAATTATTTATTAATTATTAATTATTAATTATTGATTATTATTGATTATTGATTATTGATTATTAATTATTAATTATTGATTGATTATTGATTATTGATTATTATTGGTAATTATTAATTATTAATTAAATTATTAATTATTATTACAATTATTTATTTATTATTATTATTGATTATTTATTAATTTATTGGCTGATTATTGATTGATTGATTGACATGATTGTTGATTATTAATTATTAATACAATTAATTAATTATTAATTATTAATTATTGATTATTGATTATTGATTATTATTATTGATTATTAATTATTAATTATTAATTATTAATTATTAATTATTAATTATTAATTATTAATTATTAATTATTGATTATTAATTATTTATTATTAATTATTAATTATTGATTATTGATTATTAATTATTGATTATTAATTATTAATTATTTATTATTTATTATTTATTATTGATTATTAATTATTGATTATTGATTATTGATTATTAATTATTGATTATTGATTATTGATTATTGATTATTAATTATTAATTATTGATTATTAATTATTTATTATTTATTATTAATTATTAATTATTGATTATTGATTATTGATTATTTGAAAGGGAATTGAATATGATGGAGTTAAATCAGATATTTGGAGTTGTGGAGTTATTTTATATGTTTTACTTGCAGGAAGATTACCATTTGAAGGAGAATCAATAAAAGATGTTTTATTGAAAGTTGTAGATGCAAATTATACAATTCCAGAAAATTTATCACTAGCAGAAAAAGAATTAATAAAAGGAATGCTTGAAAAAGATGTTAATAAACGATTCACAATTGAACAAATCAAACAAAATGAATGGTTTAGATCTAATTTCCCAGCAAATTACAAACCTCCTCAAGCAATTTTAAGACAAAGATTTATTAAACCAATTCCAAAAAACAAAATTAATCAACAAATTGTTGAAAATTTAACAACTCTTGGAAATGATGAAAAACATATTACAAAATGTTTGAGATCAAATGAACCAAATCTTGAAAAAATTATGTACACTCTTTATTTGAAAAAACTTAAAAAAACTCAAAAAATTGAAAAGAAACAAGTTGATTCTCCAAAAACATTTTCTCAAGAATATTCAGATAAACTAAGTGATAAATCAAGTGATTTCTCAAGATCAACTTCTTTTGATGATTCTGAAAAACAAAAGAAAAAACTAGAAAAACAAAAACAGAAGGAAGAAAAACAAAAACAAACTGAATTACAAAAATCTCAAAAGAAGGAAGAACAACAAAAGAAATTAGAAGAACAACAAAAACAAAAACTAGAAAAACAAAAACAAACTGAATTACAAAAATCTCAAAAGAAAGAAGAACAACAAAAGAAATTAGAAGAACAACAAAAGAAATTAGAAGAACAACAAAAACAAAAACAAGAAAAACAAAAACAAACCGAATTACAAAAATCTCAAAAAAAAGAAGAACAACAAAAGAAATTAGAAGAACAACAAAAACAGAAACAAGAAAAGCAAAAACAAACCGAATTACAAAAATCTCAAAAAAAAGAAGAACAACAAAAGAAATTAGAAGAACAACAAAAACAAAAACAAGAAAAACAAAAACAAACTGAATTACAAAAATCTCAAAAGAAAGAAGAACAACAAAAGAAATTAGAAGAACAACAAAAACAAAAACAAGAAAAACAAAAACAAACTGAATTACAAAAATCTCAAAAAAAAGAAGAACAACAAAAGAAATTAGAAGAACAACAAAAACAAAAACAAGAAAAACAAAAACAAACCGAATTACAAAAATCTCAAAAAGAATTGGAAAAGCAAAAGAAAAAAGAAGAAAAGCAAAAAAAAGTGGAATTACAAAAATCTCAAAAAGAATTGGAAAAGCAAAAGAAAAAAGAAGAAAAGCAAAAGAAAAAACAACTTGATTCTCAAAAAACATTTTCTCAAGAAAACTCAGAAAAATTAAGTGAAAAAACAGGCGATTTTACAAAATCAACTTCTTTAGATACCTCAGAAAAATTCCAAAAAGAAGAAGAAAACTCAGAAAAACTAAGTGAAAAAACAGGCGATTTTACAAGATCAACTTCTTTAGATAATTCAGAAAAATCTCAAAAAAACGAAGAAAAACAAAAAAAGAAAGAAGAAAAACAAAAACAAAAACAAGAAAAGCAAAAAAAAGTGGAATTAGAAAAATCTCAAAAAAAATTGGAAAAATTGAAACAAAAACTAGAAAAACAAAAACAAATTGAATCAGATAAATCTCAAAAAAAATTACAAAAATTGAAGAAAAAAGAAGAACAATATCAAAAGAAAAAAGATCAAGAAAATCAAAGTGGAAAAACAACTGGTATCAAAAGATCAAGTTCTTTTGATATTTCACAACAATTACACAAAGAAGAAGAAAGTCAAAGTCAAAATCAAAGTCAAAAAGAAAGTCAAAAAGAAAGTCAAAGTCAAAATGAAAGTCCAAGTGAAAAACAAAGTGAAACTCAAAGTGAAAATCAAAGTGATTTTACAAGATCAACTTCTTTAGATAATCCAAAAAAACAAAAGAAAAAAGAAGAAAAACAGAAAAAAATGGAATTACAAAAACAAAAAAAAGAAGAAGAAAAACAAAAACAAAAAGAAGAAAAACAAAAAAAAGTGGAATTTGAAAAACAAAAGAAAGAAGAAAAGCAAAAAAAAGTGGAATTCGAAAAACAAAAAAAACAAGAAGAAAAACAAAAGAAATTACAAGAAAAACAGAAAAAACAAGAAGAGAAAAAAAGTAATTAATTTTAAATATAAAAAATTTAATCCAATTTAATTTATTAAAAAAATTAAATTCTAAAAATAGTTAAAATGTCTATCAAAAAAAAAAAGAAGAATGAACAATTTGATCTTTCTTTTGATATAGAAAAAGAATCAAAAACAACCAAAAAAAATTGGTTTGGCAAAGTTTTCAAAAGAAAATCCAAAAAAATGGAAGTTCAAGAAGGAAAAAAATATCAAAAACTTCATCTTGATAATAAATTTGAACAAGGAGGAGAAGTTATACTTGAAAATCCAACAGAACAATTAGCAAAGAATTATTACGTTTCTTTTTCAATAAATCAACCAATTATGGAAATTATGAGAAATTTTCAAGAAGGATTAACAAAACTTAATTTTAATTGGGCTTATCCAAATATATTCACAATTAAAGCAAATTTAAATAAAACAAAATTTAGAATTAAAATTGAACAATGTTCTATATCAGGAAATACTGAACCAATTAAAGTTTATTTAATTTCAAAACGAGGAACTGCTCAAGAATTTATTGAATTTTGCAATTCATTAATTAAAGTTTCAAATTTTTAATTTAAATTTTTAATTTTCAATTTGCTTTTGCTTTTTTTTTCATTTTTGTTTTTTCATTTTTTTTTTAATTTTTGGATTTTTTTTTAAATAATAAAAACAATAAAAAAACAATGATTGGACCTTATAAATTACTTAAAACTTTAGGAACTGGAACAACAGGAAAAGTAAAATTAGCAATTAATACAGAAACAGAAAAACAAGTAGCAATCAAAATAATGCCAAAACAATTAATTTTTGAAACAGAAAAAGCAAGAATAAATGCACAAAAAGAAATTGCAGTTTTGAAGTTATTAAATCATCCAAGTGTATTAAAAGTATTTGATGTTTTTGAGTCAGATGATTATTTATTTATTGTTATGGAATATATGCCTGGTGGCGAATTATTTGATTATCTCGGCAATCAAGAATTTATTTCATCAGCTCAATCTTTGATTATTTTTCAACAATTGATTTATGCTTTAGAATATTGTCATAATCATCTTGTTTGTCATAGAGATTTAAAACCTGAAAATCTTCTTCTTGATTCTTTTGGTAATATTAAAATTGCTGATTTTGGAATGGCTGGATTAATTAATGAAAGACATTTACTTGAAACATCTTGTGGTTCACCTCATTATGCTGCTCCTGAAGTTATTGAAGTAATATTTAATTTAATATTTGATTTAATATTTATTTTAATATTGATTTAATATTGATTTAATTTAATATTTATTATTTAATATTGATTTAATTTGATTTGATTTAATTTAATTTAATGTAATATTGATTTGATTTGATTTAATTTAATATTTAATTTAATATTTGATTTAATTTGATTTAATTTAATTTGATTTAATTTAATTTGATTTAATTTGATTTAATTTAATTTAATTTGATTTGATTTGATATTGATTTGATTTAATTTAATATTTGATTTAATTTAATTTAATTTGATTTGATATTGATTTGATTTAATTTAATTTGATTTGATTTAATTTAATTTGATTTGATTTGATTTGATTTAATTTGATTTAATTTGATTTAATTTGATTTAATATAATTTGATTTGATATTGATTTAATTTTATTTAATTTGATTTAATTTGATATTGATTTGATTTAATTTAATATTTGATTTAATTTAATATTTAATATAATTTGATTTAATTTGATTTAATATAATTTGATATTGATTTAATTTGATTTGATTTGATTTAATTTAATTTAATGTAATATTGATTTGATTTGATTTGATTTAATTTTAATTTGATTTAATATTGATTTGATTTAATTTAATTTGATTTAATTTAATTTGATTTAATTTAATTTGATTTAATTTGATTTAATTTAATTTAATTTGATTTGATATTGATTTGATTTAATTTAATATTTAATTTGATTTAATTTGATTTAATTTGATTTAATTTGATTTAATTTAATTTGATTTAATTTAATTTGATTTAATTTGATTTGATTTAATTTGAATTGATATTGATTTGATTTGATTTAATTTAATTTGATTTAATTTGAATTTAATTTGATTTAATTTAATTTAATTTAATTTAATTTGATTTGATATTGATTTGATTTGATTTAATTTAATTTGATTTGATTTGATTTAATTTGAATTTAATTTGATTTGATTTAATTTAATTTGATTTGATTTGATTTAATTTGAATTTGATTTGATTTGATATTGATTTGATTTAATTTAATTTAATTTAATTTAATTTGATTTGATTTAATTTAATTTAATTTAATTTGATTTGATTTAATTTAATTTGATTTAATTTGATTTAATATGATTTGATTTAATTTAATTTGATTTAATATTGATTTGATTTGATATTGATTTGATTTGATTTAATTTAATTTGATTTGATTTAATTTAATTTGATTTAATTTAATTTGATTTAATTTGATTTGATTTGATTTAATTTGATTTGATTTAATTTGATTTAATTTAATTTGATTTAATTTGATTTAATTTAATTTGATTTAATTTGATTTAATTTGATTTAATATTGATTTAATTTGATTTAATTTGATTTAATATTTATTTTAATATTTAATTTAATATTGATTTAATTTAATATTGATTTAATTTAATTTTAATTTGATTTGATTTGATTTAATTTGATTTAATTTAATTTTAATTTGATTTAATTTGATTTAATTTAATTTGATTTAATTTGATTTAATTTGATTTGATTTAATTTGATTTGATTTGATTTAATTTGATTTAATTTGAATTTGATTTGATTTGATTTAATTTGATTTAATTTAATTTAATTTAATTTGATTTGATTTGATTTGATTTAATTTAATTTGATTTGATTTGATTTAATTTGATTTGATTTGATTTAATTTAATTTAATTTGATTTAATTTGATTTGATTTAATTTAATTTGATTTAATTTGATTTAATTTTGATTTAATATTGATTTAATTTAATTTAATATTTAATATTGATTTAATATTGATTTAATATTGATTTAATTTGATTTAATATTTATTTTAATATTTAATTTAATATTGATTTAATTTAATATTGATTTAATTTAATTTTAATTTGATTTGATTTGATTTAATTTGATTTAATTTGATTTAATTTGATTTAATTTGATTTAATTTAATTTGATTTAATTTGATTTAATTTGATTTAATTTGATTTAATATGATTTGATTTAATTTAATTTGATTTAATATTGATTTGATTTGATATTGATTTGATTTGATTTAATTTAATTTGATTTGATTTAATTTAATTTAATTTAATTTGATTTAATATTTAAATATTTGAAAGGGAATTGAATATGATGGAACTAAATCAGATATTTGGAGTTGTGGAGTTATTTTATATGGTTTACTTACAGGAAAATTACCATTTGATGGAGAATCAATAAAAGATGTTTTATTGAAAGTTGTAGATGCAAAATATACAATTCCAGAAAATTTATCACCAGAAAAAAAAGAATTAATAAAAGGAATGCTTGAAAAGGATGTTAATAAACGATTTACAATTGAACAAATCAAACAAAATGAATGGTTTAGATCTAATTTCCCAACAAATTATAAACCTCCTCAAGCTATTTTAAGAAAAAAACTCATTCAATCAGTTCCTGAAAACGAAATTAATGAATTTGTTGTTGGAAATCTATCAACACTTGGCTTTGATCAACAACACATTCTCAGATCTTTAATTAGTGAACAACCAAATCTTGAAAAAATTATGTACACTCTTTATATGAGAAAACTCAAAAAATCTCAAAAAACCGAAAAGCAACAAGTTGATTTTCAAAAAGTTGATTCTCAAAAAGTTGATTCTCAAAAAGAAAATTCAGATAAACTAAGTGAAAAATCAAGTGATTTCTCAAAATCAACTTCTTTTGATGATTCTGAAAAACAAAAGCAAAAAGAAGAAAAGCAAAAAAAAGTGGAATTGGAAAAATCTCAAAAAAAATTGGAAAAACAAAAGAAACAACAAGAAAAGCAAAAGAAATTAGAAGAACAACAAAAACAAAAAGAAGAAAAACAAAAAAAAGTGGAATTGAAAACAAAAAAAAGAAGAACAAAAAAAAGAAGAAAAACAAGAAAAACAAAAACAAAAAGAAGAAAAACAAAAAAAAGAAGAATTAGAAAAGCAAAAAAAGAAAGAAGAAAAACAAAAAAAAGTGGAATTGGATAAATCTCAAAAAGAATTGGAAAAACAAAAGAAACAACAAGAAAAACAAAAGAAAGAAGAATTGGAAAAACAAAAAAAACAAGAAAAAAAGCAAAAAGTTGGATTACAAAAATCTCAGAAAGAATTAGAAAAATCTCAAAAAGAAAATTCAGATAAACTAAGTGAAAAATCAACTGGCTTTACAAAATCAACTTCTTCTGATAATTCTGAAAAACAAAAACAAAAAGAAGAAAAACAAAAAAAAGTGGAATTAGAAAAACAAAAAAAGAAAGAAGAAAAACAAAAAAAAGTGGAATTCGAAAAACAAAAAAAACAAGAAGAAAAACAAAAGAAATTACAAGAAAAACAGAAAAAACAAGAAGAGAAAAAAAGTAATTAATTTTAAATATAAAAAATTTAATCCAATTTAATTTATTAAAAAAATTAAATTTTAAAAAATAGTTAAAATGTCTATCAAAAAAAAAAAGAAGAATGAACAATTTGATCTTTCTTTTGATATAGAAAAAGAATCAAAAACAACCAAAAAAAGTTGGTTTGGCAAAGTTTTCAAAAGAAAATCCAAAAAAATGGAAGTTCAAGAAGGAAAAAAATATCAAAAACTTCATCTTGATAATAAATTTGAACAAGGAGGAGAAGTTATACTTGAAAATCCAACAGAACAATTAGCAAAGAATTATTACGTTTCTTTTTCAATAAATCAACCAATTATGGAAATTATGAGAAATTTCCAAGAAGGATTAACAAAATTGAATTTTAATTGGGCTTATCCAAATATATTCACAATTAAAGCAAATTTAAATAAAACAAAATTTAGAATTAAAATCCAAAAATGTCCAATTTTAAATACCGAACCAATTAAAGTTTATTTAATTTCAAAACGAGGAACTGCTCAAGAATTTATTGAATTTTGCAATTCATTGATTAAAGTTTCAAATTTTTAACTTAAATTTTTAATTTTCAATTTGCTTTTGCTTTTTTTTTGATCAACTTTTTTCATTTTAATCCTCTTTTTCTTTTTCTTTTTCTTTTTCTTTTTCTTTTTCTTTTTTGTTTAAATTAAAAAATTAAAAAAGAAAAATAACAAAATGGATAAATACCCCCAAACTCTTTTTTTTATTTTTAAAATATAAAAGAAATTTAAAATTAAAAATAGATAAATAATTAAATTTTGCTTTTATTTTTAAAATAAGATCTTTTTAAATAAATAAAAGAAAAATTTTTGTTTGTTTGTTTTTAATTGTTTTTGTTTTTAAATTAGAATTATGTGTGTTTTTAATTAAAACTTTTATTTAAAAAGAAAATGATAAATAAAAAGAATTTTTGATTGAAATCATTTTTCTTTTTGAATTTTTCTTTTTACATTTTACCCCTAAATTAAAAACAAAATAATAATAAAAAAACAATAAAAACAATGATTGGACCTTATAAATTACTTCAAACTTTAGGAACAGGAAGTACAGGAAAAGTAAAATTAGCAATTAATACAGAAACAGAAAAACAAGTAGCAGTTAAAATAATGCCAAAAAAGTTAGTTTTCGCAACAGAAAAAGCAAGAATAAATGCACAAAAAGAAATTGCAGTTTTGAAATTATTAAATCATCCAAGTGTATTAAAAGTATTTGATGTTTTTGAGTCAGATGAATATTTATTTATGGTTATGGAATATATGCCTGGTGGTGAATTATTTGATTTTCTTGTGAACCAAGAATTTATCTCAACAAAACAATCTTTGATTTTCTTTCAACAATTGATTTATGCTTTGGAATATTGTCATAATCATCTTGTTTGTCATAGAGATTTAAAACCTGAAAATATCCTTCTTGATTCTTTTGGTAATATTAAAATTGCTGATTTTGGAATGGCTGGATTAATTAATGAGAGACAATTACTTGAAACTTCTTGTGGTTCACCTCATTATGCTGCTCCTGAAGTTATTGAAGTAATATTTAATTTAATATTTAATATTTAATATTTATTATTTAATATTTAATATTGATTTAATATTAATTTAATATTTAATATTTAATTTAATATTTAATATTTGATTTAATATTTAATTTATTATTTAATATTTAATATTTAATATTTAATATTTAATATTTAATTTAATATTTAATATTTGATTTAATATTTAATATTTGATTTAATATTTATTTTAATATTTAATATTTAATATTTAATATTTAATTTAATATTTAATATTTAATTTAATATTTAATATTTGATTTAATATTTATTTTAATATTTAATATTGATTTAATTTTAATATTTAATATTTAATTTAATATTTAATATTTAATTTAATTTTTAATATTTAATATTTAATATCTAATATTTAATATTTAATATTTAATTTAATATTTAATATTTGATTTAATATTTATTTTAATATTTAATTTAATATTTGATTTAATATTTAATATTTAATTTAATATTTAATATTTAATTTAATATTTAATATTTAATTTAATATTTAATATTTAATTTAATATTTAATATTTATTTTAATATTTAATATTTATTTTAATTTTTAATATTTAATATTTAATATTTAATATTTAATATTGATTTAATATTTAATATTGATTTAATATTTATTATTTAATATTTGAAAGGGAAATGAATATGATGGAGTTAAATCGGATATTTGGAGTTGTGGTGTTATTTTATATGTTTTTCTTGTAGGAAGATTACCATTTGAAGGAGAATCAATAAAAGATGTTTTAATGAAAGTTTTAGAAGCAAAATATACAATTCCAGAAAATTTAGCACCAGCAAAAAAAGAATTAATAAAAGGAATACTTGAAAAAGATGTTAATAAACGATTCACAATTGAACAAATCAAACAAAATGAATGGTTTAGATCTAATTTCCCAACAAATTATAATCCTCCTCATGCAATTTTAAGACAAAGATTTATTAAACCAATTCCTGAAAACAAAATTAATCAATCCATTGTTGGAAATCTAACAACTCTTGTAACTGATAAAGAACAAATACTCAGATCTTTAACTAGTGATCAACCAAATCTTGAAAAATTATGTACACTCTTTATATGAGAAAAGTCAAAAAGATACAAACCGAAAGTAGAAAAACTGGTTTAAAATCAAGTTCTCCAGAAAATTCAGATAATTCTAACGAAAGTCAAGAAGAAAACCATAAAAACGATAATAATAGCAATAATAGAAATAATAGTAATAGTA
>JAPDFW010000133.1:0-136323 GCA_028826165.1 Anaeramoeba ignava | reverse complement strand
TTACACTTTGTTTGTCAAAATATCAATGGAAATTCATTAGAAGTAATTAAATATCTGATTGAAAAAGGAATAGATATTAATGAAAAAAACAAAAAACAAGAAACTCCTTTACATTTTGTTTGTCAAAATATCAATGGAAATTCATTAGAAGTAATTAAATATCTGATTGAAAAAGGAATAAATATTAATGAAAAAAACAAAGATAAAAGAAACTCCTTTACATTTTGTTTGTCAAAATATCAATGGAAATTCATTAGAAGTAATTAAATATCTGATTGAAAAAGGAATCAATATTAATGAAAAAAACAAAAATAAAGAAACTCCTTTACATTTTGTTTGTCAAAATATCAATGGAAATTCATTAGAAGTAATTAAATATCTGATTGAAAAAGGGATAAATATTAATGAAAAAAACCAAGATAAAGAAACTCCTTTACATTTTGTTTGTCAAAATATCAATGAAAATTCATTAGAAGTAATTAAATATTTGATTGAAAAAGGAATAAATATTAATGAAAAAAACAAAGATGAAAATACTCCTTTACATATTACTTGTCAAAATGATTCAAAGGAAATTGTTGAATTATTACTTGGAAAAGAAGGAATAAATGTGAATGAAAAAAACAAAGATGAAAATACTTATTTGCATATTGCTTGTCAAAATACTTCACTTGAAATTGTTCAATTATTACTTGGAAAAGAAGGAATAAATGTGAATGAAAAAAACAAAGATGAAAAAATTCCTTTAGAATGTATTTCTCCAAAAGATAATTCAGCCAAAATTTATAGATTATTAGTTGAAAAGGGAGCAGATATTAATGAAAAGAATAATGATCTTTTCCAATCACCACTAAACTCAATTTCTCATTTTAATGAACCAAATATTCTGGAATTAATTGAATTTTTCATTCAAAAAGGTGATTTTCCATTTTCAATTCTCAATGAAGAAAAACCATTCCATATTATTTGTAAAAATCAAACAGAAGCTTCATTAAAAATGATAAAATATTTGCTTAAAATTGGAGAAGATATAAATTCTAAAACTAATTATAATGAAACATCTTTACATTTAGCTTGTCAATATCAAACAAGATTTACAATAGAAATTGTTAAATTATTAATTGAAAAAGGAGCAGATATCAATTCCAAAACTCTCAATGAAGAAACACCTTTGCATTTAGTTTGTGAATATCAAACTGAATTCTCACAAGAAATTGTTGAAATATTAGTTACCAAAGGAGCAGATATTCATGCTAAAACAAAAAATTATGGAGAAACAGCTTTACATTTAGCTTGTAAAAACAATAATTTGAAATCATTCGAAATTATCAATTTTTAGTTGCCAAAGGAGCAGATATTCATGATAAAACAAAAGAAATTGAAGAAACATCTTTACATTTAGCTTGTAAAAATGATAATTCGAGATCATTGGAAATTATCAAATTTTTAATTAAAAAAGGAGCAAAAGTTCATGAAACAACAGCAAACGGAGAAACACCTTTACATTTAGTTTGCAAATATCAAAAAAATGAAAATTCGAAAGCATTAGAAATTGTGAAATTTTTATTCCAAAAAAAAGCACAAATTAATGCAAAAACAAAAGAAAAGAAAAAAACTCCATTACATTTTGCTTGTAAATTTCAAGAATCATTTTTACTTGAAATAACTTATTTCTTATTCAAAAATGGAGCCAAAGTGAATCACAAAACAACAGATGATAAAACACCTTTACATTATGCTTGCCAAAATACAAATCGAAAAGCAATTAGAATGATTGAAATATTAATTGAAAAAGGAGTTAATGTGAATTCTCAAACACAAAAAAATAAACAAACACCTTTACATAATGTTTGCTTTTGTCAAGACCTTGATAATGTATCTGACATGAGTAAATTATTAATTGAAAAAGGAGCAGATATCAATGCAAAAACAGAAAAAGGAGATACTGCTTTGCATTTAGTTTGTTATACGAACGAACAGAAAAAAAACTCACCACATATTGTGAATTATTTCATAAGAAAGAACGCAGATATTAATGCTCAAAATAACGAAGGAAAAACACCTTTGCATATTGCTTGTGGAAATCGCAGAAATATTGGTTTAAAGTTAATCGAAACAATTGTTTCTGCAGGAGCAAATCTGGAGATTAAAACTTTAAATTTTGGTGATACTCCATTACTCTTCGCTTGTAAATGGCAAGGTTTCAATATTTTCAAGATAATAGAATTACTTACTGATTATGGAGCCAATATTAGAACTCAAAATTTCAAAAACCAAACTTTATTGCATGTTGCTTGTGAAAATGCTAAGAGAAAAAACCCTGTTGAATTGGTGAAATTCTTGATGAAAGAAGGACTTGATATTCATGCAAAAACAATATATGGAGAAACACCTTTACATTTTGCTTGTCAATCTCGAAATAAAAATCACTTGAAATTGTTGAATATTTAGTTGATCAAGGAGCAAAAATTAATACACAAACAGAATACCCAAAAATTGCCTTCAGTTTTCATGTGTTGATGATGAAAAAACAATTGAACAATTTAATGAATTTCTTCATGAAAAAAATGTGAAAATTGTAGATGGAAGGAAATCGAATAAAACTTTCTTTTTTCATTGTGAAATGGAAAAGGGAGATGAAAAAGAAATCATCAAATATCTTCAAAAAGAAAAAGCCAAAATTCTATTTCTTTTGAAAAACGGGGAAACACCTCTTCATTTTGCTTGTCAATCTCGAAATCAAAAAGCATATGAAATTGTTCAATATCTAGTTAAAAATGGAGCTGATGTTAAAATCAAAACATTAGACAAAGAAACACCTTTACATTTTGCTTGTCAATCTCGAAATAAAAAATCACTTGAAATCATACAATTTCTTCACGAAAACAAAGCAAAACTTCGAACTGAAACAAGTGATGGAAATACACCTTTACATTTTGTTTGTATGTCCAACAACCCATATTCAATTCGCATTATCCAATTTTTAATGACAAGAGAAAATTTAGAAGAGTCTATTGATTTGGATCAAGATCAACCTCAAATTAAACCACAAAAAGCTCGAGTAGGAATAGCTGCTGAAATCAATTCATGCAATAAAAACAAGGAAACTCCTTTACATTTAGCTTGCATATTTCAACGCAAATCCCTATCTGATGTTGTGAATACATTAATCCAAAATGGAGCAGATGTAAATTTGGAAACAAATGATTGTCAAACAGCTTTGCATTTAATATGCTTTCATCAACTAAGATATTTACAAAAGCTTTATGAAGAGCTAAAGAGTTATGAAAAGAAAGGCTCTGATAGGAATATCGATATTTCTCATTCATCCCTTGTAAAAAGCAAATTTGAAAAATATCAAAATCGACTTCAAAATATCAAACAAACTATTGGAATTCTTATTGAAAAAGGAATTGAACTAAATAAACAAGATCGTGAAAATGAAACAGCTCTTTCATTAGCTCTTAATTTTGTGAATATTCCAGAAATTACTCATCTTTTAATAATGAATGGTGCTTCAATTTTTGATTTACCTTTTATAAAAATCTCTGAAAAAATGATTAACTCATTCTCAAAAATTCATTCAATTAATCAAGATATGTACAATTTTCTTAAATCTAAACAATTTACAGATTATGGAATTCAATCTAATAATGGATTCAAATTTAAAGTTCATAAAGATATTCTATTATTAAGACTTGATAATAATGAAAGACTTTTCACTCAATTTGTGAATCGATGCAAAATGAAAAGCCAAAAAGAAGTTGAAATGATCCTTAATTTTATTTATACTGGATTTCCTAATTTTGAATTTTATGAAGAAATTGAAAAATTAAAAGATTGGAATAATCAAAAAAATCGCAAGGAAATTGAAAGGAAATTTATGAGAATTTCTGAAAATCAAAACAAATTAAAGATTCAGTTGAAGGAATTTTTCAAAGAAATTAGATTATATTTAGATTGGATTCAAATAAAATGGGGAAGAAAAGGAATTATAAGAGATTTACAAAATTTATATCAAGATGATTTAACAAAAGATTTCACAATTATTTCTGAAGAAAGTGGAATCGAAGCTCATAAACTAATATTAATGATTAGAAGTAAATTCTTTCAAAAAAAGTGTTCAAAAAATCCTGAAAAATTTTTTGATTATTCAAGAAAATCATATCGATCATTATATCAATTGATTTATTTCTTTTATCATGATGATTTTCATCATATCCAAATGAATCAACAAACTATTTTCGAATTAAGAGATGCTAAACATAAATTTCAACTAAATCAGAATTCAAACATTGATTTACTTTTGAAATCTTTTTTCCGAAAATAATTACAAAATTTCCAAATTAATTTTTTTTCATTTTTTTTTCATTTTTTCATTTTTTTTTAATTCAAAGAACAATAAATGAATCAATCAGAAGAAACTAAAATTTTGATTTCTATTTGCAAAAACCAGAATGAAAATTCAATTGAAATTATCAAATCATTAATTGAAAAAGGAGCAAATGTAAATGTCAAAACAATTAAGAAAGAAACACCTTTACATTTTATTTGTCAAAGTCAAAATGAAAATAAATTTGAAATTATTAAATTTCTGATTGAAAAAGGAGCAGATATCAATGCCAAAACATTTAATAATGAAACACCTTTACATTTTATTTGTCAAAGTCAAAATGAAAATAAATTTGAAATTATCAAATTTCTGATTGAAAAAGGAGCAGATATCAATGTCAAAACAATTAATAATGAAACACCTTTACATTTTATTTGTCAAAGTCAAAATGAAAATAAATTTGAAATTATTAAATTTCTGATTGAAAAAGGAGCAGATATCAATGTCAAAAATTATGAAGAATCACTTTTGCATTTTGTTTGTCAACAAAATTCAATTGAAGTTGTGAAGTTATTAATTGAAAACGGGGCAAATGTTAATGCCAAAAATAACTACTATTTGACACCTTTACATTTTGCTTGCCAACATAATTCATTTGAAATTATCAAATTTCTTGTTTCAAACGGAGCAGATGTTAATGCCAAAACAATTAATAACGAAACATCTTTGCATTTTATTTGTCAAAGTCAAAATGAAGATTCAATTAAAATTATTGAATTTTTGATTGATAACGGAGCAGATTTCAATGCCAAAACCAAAGAGGATAAAGCAGTACTACATATTGCTTGTCAACAAAATTCAATTGAAATTATCAAGTTATTAATTGAAAAAGGAGCAGATGTTAATGTCAAAACAATTAACAACGAATCACTTTTGCATTTTATTTGCCAAAATCGAAATGAAAATACATTTGAAATTATCAAATTATTAACCGAAAAAGGAATAGATATTAATTCACAAACAAATGAAGAAAAAGCACCTTTGCATTTTATTTGTCAAAATGAAAATCAAAATGAAAATACATTTGAAATTATTAAATTTCTCATTGAAAAAGGAGCAGATATCAATGCCAAAAATGAAGAAGAAAAAACATCTTTACATTTTGTTTGTGAAAGTGAAAGTGAAAATGCAATTGAAATTGTCAAATTTCTTTTTTCAAAAGGAGCAGATATCAATGCCAAAAATGAAGACGACAAAACTCCTTTACATTTTGCTTGTCAAAGCCAAAACAAGAACATTTTTGAGATTATCAAATTCTTGATTGAAAAAGGAGTAGATGCAAATGCCAAAACTACTGAAGAAGAAACTCCTTTTCATTTTATTTGTCAAAATCAAAATCAAAAAAATCAAGAATTAAATAAAATTGTCAAATTTCTTGTTTCAAAAGGAGCAGATATCAATGCCAAAACATCAGAACAAAAAACACCTTTGCATTTCATTTGCAAAAATGGCAACGAAAATTCATTTGAGATCATCAAGTTTCTTGTTTCAAAAGGAGCAGATATCAATGCCAAAAATGAAGAAGAAGAAACACCTTTGCATTTAGCTTGTCAAAATGAAAATGAAAATGCAATTGAGATCATCAAGTTTCTTGTTTCAAAAGGAGCAGATATCAATGCCAAAAATGATGAAAAGGCAACTCCTTTGTTAATAGCTTGTGAACAACAAAATCCGATTGAGATTGTCAAGTTTCTTGTTTCAAAAGGAGCAGATATCAATGCCAAAACAGATTATTATGAAGAATCAGCATTATCTATTGTTTGTCAAAATGAAAACGAAAATTCATTTCAGATTATCAAATTCTTAATTGAAAAAGGAGCAGATATCAATGCCAAAAATTATGAAGGAGAAAATCCTTTGTTAATAGCTTGTCAGAATCAAAAAAACAAAAATGCAATTGAGATTGTCAAGTTGCTTTTTTCAAAAGGAGCAGATATCAAAGTCAAAACAAAAGATGATCAAACAACTTTGCATATTGCTTGTCAGAAAAATTTAACTGAAGTTGCCAAATTTCTTATTGAAAAGGGAGTAGATATCAATGCCAAAAATAAAAGTGAAGAAACAGCTTTATATATTGCATGTCAAAATCATTTAACTGAAGTTGTTGAATTTCTTGTTGAAAAAGGAGTAGACATCAATGCCAAAAACAAAAACGAAGAAACAGCTTTACACATTGCTTGTCAAGAAAATTTAACTGAAGTTATTGAATGTCTTGTTGAAAAAGGAGCAGATATCAATGCCAAAAACAAAAACGCAGAAACACCTTTATTAATAATTTGTTATCAATCCAAATCAATTGAAGTTATCAGATACTTAGTTGAAAAGGGAGCAGATATCAATGTCAAAAATAAATATCACGAAACACCATTACATATAATTTGTAGAGAATCAGATTCGTTTGAATTGATTAATTTTTTCATTGAAAATGGAGCAGATATCAATGTCAAAAGCACTAGACATCAAACACCTTATTTATTATCAACAGGAAAAGACGCTAAAATACGACAGTTGTTTTTATTAAATGATCCAATTATTTTTTCATCATTAGAATCTAAAATCCCACAAAATCTCGTTCCCTTATTGATTCAAATTTATTCGTTGAATCAAGATTTAGATAAATTATTAAAATCAAATGAAAATTTTGCTGATTTGAAAATTACTTGCAATGATTCATCAAATTTTTTGGTTCATAAATTGATTTTATTATTAAGATTCAATAATGATAACTTAGTTTTGCAAAATTTTATCAATAATTGCAAAAAGAAATCAAGAAAAGATGTTCAACTTGCTCTTAATTTTATTTATACTGGATTTTGTGATTTTGAAGAATTTTATAATCAATTTAATTCAGAAGTTTATTATTCGTATTATTCGTATTTCCAGCATTATTTGGAGTATTCAAGCACTTTTAATCCAACAGATTATTCTCCATATTCAACTTTTCCTTATTATTCATATTATTCATATTTTAATAATTTTTATAATTATGAAACAGATGAAATAAAAGAAAAAAAAGCGATTGATTCAAATTGGATTGAAAAACAAAAAATTATTGAAGAATTTTTCAAAGAAATTGGGTTAGATTCTAATTGGATTATTTTAAAGTCAGGAAGACGAGGAGTTTTGAAGGATATTAAATTATTATATGATTTGAAAAAGGAATTTACAATAATTTGTCCAAATCAAAATCAAGATGAAAATTTAAATCAAAATCAAAATCAAAATCAAAATCAAAATCAAAATCAAAATCAAAATCAAAATCAAAATCAAAATCAAAATCAAAATCAAAATCAAAATCAAAATTTAAATCAAAATCAAAAATCAAAATCAAAATCAAAATCAAAATCAAAATCAAAATCAAAATCAAAATCAAAATCAAAATCAAAATCAAAATCAAAATCAAAATCAAAATCAAAATCAAAATCAAAATCAAATTGAAAATCAAGATGAAAATTTAAATCAAAATCAAAATCAAAATCAAAATCAAATTCAAAATCAAATTCAAAATCAAAATCAAAATCAAATTCAAAATCAAAATCAAGATGAAAATTTAAATCAAAATCAAAATCAAAATCAAAATCAAATTCAAAATCAAAATCAAAATCAAGATGAAAATCAAAATCAAAATCAAAATCAAAATCAAAATCAAAATCAAAATCAAAATCAAAATCAAAATCAAAATCAAAATCAAAATCAAAATCAAAATCAAAATCAAAATCAAAATCAAAATCAAATTAAAGCTCATAAATTAATTTTATTATTAAGAAGTGATTTATTTAAAGGAATGTTTTTAACTGTTAATGATTCTTCAAATCAAAGTTCATGATTATACTGGGAAATCATTTGAAACAATTCAACAATTAATTTATTTTATTTATCATGATGAATTAGATGAAAAAAATTTAAATCCAAAAATTATTGAAGAATTAGAAGATGTTAAAGATTATTATCAATTAAATCAAAATTCAATAATTGATTTATATTTAAAAAATATTGAAAATTTAATTTTGAATTGAATTTTTGAAAAGAAAACGTTTTTTTTTCTTTTAATTTGAATTTAAAATTGATTTTGAATTTCAAAGAAAACGTTTTTCATTTAATTTTTTCATTTAATTTTTATTTTTTATTTTTCATTTTTTTCATTTTTTTCATTTTTTTTTTAACAAAAAATTTAAATGGATTTAAATTCTGATATTTTAATTGCAGGAACTGGACTTGTTAATTCAATTCTTTCATCGTAAAAAAATTTAAATATAAAAAATATAAAAAAAAATTAAACATTCCAAAAAAAAAAAATATTAAATTCTAAAACAGAATATTTTCAGAAGGAACACGAAATGTAACTCATATTGATAAAAATGATTATTATGGAGAACAATTAGGCTCTTTTAATTTGAAATCTTTTCTTATTTGGTGGAATAAACAAATGAATGAAAAACAAAATCAAAAAGAAAAACAAGATGAAAATCAAAAAGAAAATCAAGATGAAAATCAAAAAGAAAATCAAAATGAAGATGAAAAACAAAATCAAAAAGAAAATCAAAATGAAAATCAAAAAGAAAATCAAGATGAAAATCAAAATCAAGATGAAAAACAAAATCAATTTAATTGGGAAAATTCAATTAATAAAGAAAACGAATATTTATTAGAAGTAATTGAAAATCAAAATCAAGTTCAAGGAATGTCTTTAATTTTTCCAGAAAGAATGATTGTTGAGCATAATTTAGGTGAATGGGTTTTAATTCCTTTTAAAGAAGAAACAAAAGAAGAAACAAAAGAAGAAACAAAAGAAGAAACAAAAGATGAAACAAAAGAAGAAACAAAAGATGGAATTAAAGATGAAATTATAGAAGAAATTAAAGAAGAAACAAAAGATGAAACAAAAGAAGAAACAAAAGAAGAAATTAAAGAAGAAACAAAAGATGAAACAAAAGATGAAACAAAAGATGAAACAAAAAATGAAACAAAAGATGAAACAAAAGATGAAACAAAAGATGAAACTAAAGATGAAATTAAAGATGAAACTAAAGATGAAACTAAAGATGAAATTAAAGATGGAATTAAAGATGGAATTAAAGATGAAATTATAGAAGAAATTAAACAAGAATTAAAAGAAGAAATTAAACAAGAATTAAAAGAAGAAATTAAACAAGAATTAAAAGAAGAAACAAAAGATGAAATTAAACAAGAAATTAAACAAGAATTAAAAGATCAATCTGTTTCTGAAAAATGTATTTATGCAACCCAAAATTACCGTTCTTTTAATATTGATATTATTCCTTTTTGGGCTTTTGCTAGAGGAAAATTTGTTGATTTATTAACACTTCTTGATGTTTCAAAATATTTAGAATTCAGATTATTTGAAGGAATTTATATTTTATATGAAAACAAAAAAGAGAAAGTAAAAATCAACTTTAAAATTAAAATTCATTTCAAAATCAAAATTAAAATTTAAATTTAAAATTAAATTAAAATTAAAATTTAAAATTTAAATTTAAATTAAAATTTAAATTTAAAATCAAAATTAAAAATTAAAATCAAAATCAAAATTTAAATTAAAATTCATTTTAAAATTAAAATCAAAATCAAAATTAAAATTTAAATTTAAAATTCATTTTAAAATCAAAATCAAAATTCATTTCAAAATTAAAATTAAAATTTATTTTAGGTTCCTTGCACAAAAAAAGACGTATTTAAATCTGATTTAAGTTTAGCTGAAAAAAGATATATTATGAAATTTTTCCAAAAATGTACGAATTATTTAAACAAATCATTAACACAAGAAGAGCAAGAAGAAATCACAAAAACATTAGAAGAACCATTTACAGAATTTTTAAAGCAACAAAATTTAACAGAAATGATTCAAGAATTTGTTTTATATTGTATATCAATGATAATGGAAAATCAAGAAACAGAAAAAGAAAGAAAAATAAAAACAAAAGAAGGATTAAGATTGATATCAAGATATTTAGATTCACAAGCAAGATTTAATAGAGAAACACCATTACTTTGGTGTCTTTATGGATGTAGTGAATATACTCAAGCATTTTCACGACTTTCAGCTGTTTATGGAGCTACTTTTATTTTAAGCAATGGAATCCAAAAAATTATTGTTGATAAAAATAATCATCAATTTTTAGGCATTGTTGATTCTTCTGGAAGAATTATTCGTTCAAATTCCCTCTTTTTATCCCCTTCTTATCTTATTCTTGATAACTCTAAAAATCCTATTCATCGTTTTTCTCACCAATTTATTTCAAGATCTATTTTAATTACAGATAGATCTCTTTTTTCTCAAGAAGAAAATTCTTCCATTCTTGTTATTCCCCCTTCAAATTCCTTTAAGAGTTCTATTCATGTTCTTCAAACAGGTTTTTCTTTTGAAGCTTCTCCAAGAGATTTATGTAGCTTTTATTTTTATTTAAAATTAAAATTTATTTCAAAATTAAAATTAAAATTTATTTCAAAATTAAAATTAAAATTAAAATTAAAATTAAAATTAAAATTAAAATTAAAATTAAAATTAAAATTAAAATTAAAATTCAAAATTAAAATTAAAAATTCAAAATTAAAATTAAAATTAAAATTAAAATTAAAATTAAAATTAAAATTAAAATTAAAATTAAAATTAAAATTAAAATTAAAATTAAAATTAAAATTAAAATTAAAATTAAAATTAAAATTAAAATTAAAATTAAAATTAAAATTAAAATTAAAATTAAAATCAAAATCAAAATTAAAATTAAAATCAAAATTAAAATTAAAATTAAAATTAAATTAAAATTAAAATTAAAATCAAAAATCAAAATTAAAAATTGTTTTGATTTGATAAAATAGTTGTTGTTCATATATCTACAATTTGTGAAGAAAACATTTCAGCAGAAGAACATTTAAAACCTATTATAAATGAATTATTTAGTTTAGATGAAAAAAGTGAAGATAAACCACAAGTAATTTGGGGAGGATATTTTACTTGTATTTCAAGAATTCCAAATTCAAGAAAAATAGATAATTTGAAAAATGTTTATTTTACAAGTGATATTCCTTTTAAACCTGAAGGTTATGAAGAAGTAATTAAAGAAGTTCGTAGTATTGTTAGTGAATTTTCTCCTGATATTAAAGTTACAAAAAAAGAATGGAATTTACCAATGTGTAGAACATGTAAACCAAAAGAAAATGCAAACCAAAATCAAGAAGAAAATCAAAATGAAAATCAAAATGAAAAACAAAATGAAAAACAAGATGAAAATCAAAATGAAAAACAAGAAGAAAATCAAAATGAAAAACAAAATGAAAATCAAAATGAAAATCAAAATGAAAATCAAAATGAAAATCAAAATGAAAATCAAAATGAAAATCAAAATGAAATTCAAGAAGAAAATCAAAATTAAATTCAAAATGAAAATCAAAAATCAAATTCAAAATCAAATTCAAAATGAAAATTAAAATCAAAATGAAAATCAAAATGAAAATCAAAATGAAAATCAAGATGAAAATAAAGATGAAATTCAAGATGAAAAACAAAATGAAAATCAAAATGAAAATCAAAATGAAAAACAAGATTAAATTCAAAATCGAAAATTAAAATTAAAATTAAAATCAAAATCAAATTTAAAATTAAAATTAAAATCAAATTCAAAATCAAAATGAAAATCAAAATTAAATTCAAAATCAAAATCAAAATCAAAATCAAATTCAAAAACAAGATCAAAATCAAAATTAAAATTAAAATTAAAATCAAATTCAAAATCAAAATTAAAATCAAATTCAAAATCAAAATCAAAATAAAAATCAAAAATCAAATTCAAATTTAAAATTCTTTTAAAAAAATAAAAAATAAAAAGATTTTTTGTTCTGTTTTTTGTTTTTTTAAATGAATTAATTTGTTGATTTTTGAGTAGCAACAATTTCAATTATATCACGAAGTAAATCAACATCAGAAATTCTTGAAATATTTTCTTTTGTTAAAACTTGAGGAGCAAATTTTCTTAAAAATCTCATAGAAAATTGTTTCAATTCTTCAATACGATATATTTCAGCTTTATCAAGTAATTTAAGAACATTTTCCTCATTCACAATTTGTTTCAAAATCATAAAACAAACATGATTAAGTGAATCATCTTTTAATCCAAAATAACTACAAGCTCCAATTAATTTAAAAGCAAGATCATAATTTAAATGATAATATGATCCAGTATAAATAAATCTCATTAAAGCATAAATAGTTTCAATTTCCCAATCTCCTCGATCATTAAAAATGGATATTTCTTCATCTTCATTTAGTTTTAAGTTTGTTTTGTTAATTAATTGAGTTTGATTTTCTTTAATTAAGGTATTAATATCATTATCATTTGAATTTTCAATTTGATTTTGATTTAAAATTTGATTTTCATTCAAATTTTCATTCAAATTTTCATTCAAATTTTCATTTAAATTTTCATTTAAATTTTCATTTGATAAATTAGATCCCAATTTCTTCAAATCTTTTCCAACTAAAGTATTCACAAATCTTGAAAATAATTCACTTAAAACAATTATAATAGCTCGATGAACATGAATTTCTCCATCAGAAACTTTCAAAATAAAATCCAAACTTGAATCTGACTTGTTTTTTTCTGATAAAGATTTTCCAAGAACTTTTTCAAACTTTTGTGAATTGATATCATTATCAAAATGAATGAAAATATTTGGATCATTTTCTTCTTGATTTGAATCATTTTCTGGATTTGGTTTAAAATAGTTTAAATCTGCATATAAATATTCATCTTGTTCAATCATTTTCTGTTGAATCTTTTTTTTCTCTTGAGATGAAAGTTTTTTCTTCTTTGTTTTTTTACGATTCACTTGAGAATGGTTTTGATGAGGGAAAACAATTTCTTCTTTTTTCTGAATTTCTTGTGATCTAAAAACACGAATATTTTTAAACAAACGAGAAAAATCTTGAACTAAAGATGAAGTATCTTTTGTGTATTTTTTAACTGGAAGTTTTTGTTGAGAACAAATTATTTTAATTAGATCAACTAACAAATCTTTTTTTTCAATTAAACGAAGATTTTCTTCCTGTTTAGAAATTTCTTCTTGTGCTTGTTTTGCTTTATTAAGTAATAAAGCTCGTAAATTTTTGGATTTGATTTCTTTTTGATATAATTGGTTTAATGTTTGAATTAAATTGTTGTTATTAACAAGTGATAATATTTTTATTGAGCATCTTCGAACTAATCTTTTCAATCCAAGAACCTCAGAAATTTGTAAAATTGTTTGTAATTCTTGCATATTTAATGGTTTTAAAATTTGAGGAGGTTTATTGTTTTTATCTTCAGGATCAGGATCAGTTTTTGTGTCTTCAATATCATGAGCAATTAAAATTTCATCAGTATAAATAAAATGAAGAATAATCATAATAATTTTCTTTGGTTGATTTGAACAAAGAGCAAGAAATTTTTGGTAAATTTTTTGTTTTTCCTTTTCAATATTTTGATTTTCCTTTTCAATATTTTGATTTTCCTTTTCAATATTTTGATTTTCCTTTTCAATATTTTGATTTTCATTATTTTCTTTTAAATTTAAATTTTCATTATTTTCATTTTGAATTTGATTTTCATTTTGATTTTCATTATTTTGAATTTGATTATTTTGATTTTCATTATTTTGATTTTCATTATTTTGATTTTCATTATTTTGATTTTCATTTTGATTTTCATTATTTTGATTTTCATTATTTTCATTTTGATTTTCATTTTGATTTTCCAAATTCCAAAATGATTTGCATCTACATTCAATTAAACATTTATGAGCTCCATAAACACCATCAATTCCTTTAATTTTTAAATCACAATATTTTTGTGAATATAATAATTCTTTCATTGCTTGAGAAATTCTAGAAATTTGAAAATGTGTAATTGGTTTTTTAGGAATTTTGAGAGCATGAAGATCATCTAAAACATGTCCATCCCAACCTCCAAAAATAACCATTTGATTGTTTTGAACTAAACATCCTGAATGGTGATGTCTAGCACAAGGAATAGCTCCATGTTGAATATATTCTGTCCAACTATTTGAAACTGTATCATAACTCCATAATTCATTCATTGGTTTGGATCGAAATCCTAGAAAAATTTCAAATTGAATTTTAATTTTGATTTTAATTTTGATTTTAATTTTAATTTTAATTTTGAATTTTAATTTTAATTTTAAATTTAATTTTAATTTTAATTTTAATTTTAATTTTGATTTTAATTTTGATTTTAATTTTAATTTTAATTTTAATTTTAATTTAAATTTTGATTTTAATTTTAATTTTTAATTTTAATTTTAATTTTAAATTTAATTTTAATTTTGATTTTAATTTTAATTTTAATTTTAATTTTAATTTTAATTTAATTTTAATTTTAATTTTAATTTTAATTTAAATTTAATTTTAATTTTGAATTTTGATTTTAATTTTAATTTAGATTTTAATTTTAATTTAGATTTTAAATTTAATTTGGATTTTAATTTTAATTTTAATTAAATACCTCCAAAAAACCAAATTTTTCCATTATGATGAACCATTGTGTGATCTCTTCTTGGAGATGGAATAATTCCATCAATTTGAATTTCATGCCAAGTTGAAGTAGGAATTTCAAATCTATATAAATTACCAAGTCTAACAACACCAGAAGTTCCTCCAAAAACCCACCTTAATTTTGAAATAAATTCAAGGAAAAAAATGGAGAAAAAAAAAATAATGATTAAAATGGGAATTAATTTTGAAATTATAAGAAGCAATAATTCAATCAAATGGAAATAAAAATTTGAATAAAAGATCAATTAAGTTGATTTTTGTTTCTCAAATAATGTTTTTGATTTACATATCGTTATTTATGATTATACTTGTATGGAGATGTCGAGGAAGTGGAGTTGTTTGACCTTCTGCTTTGATTTCTCTCCAACTGTCAGTTAAAGGATCATAAATATGAACATCATTCAAAATGGTTGATTCTTGGGAACAACCTCCATGCAGAATTAATGAGTTTAAATATCTTATTAAAGTGTGTGATTTTCTTGGAATTGGCATGTTTTTTGAGTTTTTTTTTTGCCATTTTTCAGTTTCTATTCATTCATTTACCAATTTTAAAACCATATAAAAAATTAAATCACATAAAAAAGAGTGTTTTTGTTTTCTTGCTTAGTTTGTTTGTTATTGATTTTTTTGATGATAAATAAAGTAAATGATAAATTACTAAATGAAAATGAATAAAAATCTCCAATAATTTCTTGAGTTTTTGTGCATCCTCCAAATAAATAAAGATTATCATTAAGTACTACAATTTTATGGTAATATCTTGGTGAAGGAATTTCTCCTTTTGGTTGTATCAATCTCCATTTTCCTTTATGATTAAAAAAAATTTTTTTTTTTTAAAGTTGAATTTTTAAATGATTTTTTTTTTTGAAAATTAATTTTTTTTGAGATCATTTTTTTTGAAATAATAAAATACCATCAAAACACCAAAGAGTATCTGTTCCTTCTCCTTTATTAAATCCTCCAAAAACCCAAATACTATTCTTGTATTGATCCATACTATGATACTTTATTTATAAAGCAAAAGAAAATTTTTCATTTTAAAATTTTTTTCATTTTAAAATTTTTCATTTAAATTTTTTATCTTTTTAAATTTTTATCTTTTTAAATAGATTTATTTACATTTGTTTTTTTTGGTCTAGAAACAACATCAACAAAAACCCATTGATATTTTGTTTTAATTGGAAGTTGATTCATTTTTAATTAAAATTTTCTTTTAAGAAAAGAAAAAAAATGAAAAAAAAAAAATTGAAAAAGAAAAAGTCTATTTGAAAAAAAAAAGTGGAACAAAAATAAAAAAGCAAAAAAAAAAAAATTTAGAATTCAATTCCGATTGAAATCCAAAAATTTCTTAAATTATTTCTTCTTGCAAAAATTTCTAAATATTTTCCATTTGGATACATTTTTTCAACCATTTCATAAAGAGTATTTGGTTTTTGACTTTGTCCTCTTCTTGGATAAACAATTACATCTATTGGATATTCTTTTGGTTTTGGATTTCCTTTGATTCCTACAAGGCAGGTTTCTTTACTATGTTGTAAATAATAACCATTTCCTTTAGCAATTCTTCCACTATTTCCCATTTTAATCCATTCAATTGTTGTTTCCAAACTAAAAAATTAAAAAATTAAAAAAAATAAAAAAATTAAAAAATTAAAAAAATAATCAAAATAATCAAAAAGTGGAACAAAAATTTTTATTTACCGATAACCCCAATTATTTAACAATTGAACTGTCCATTGAAATCTTGAATTTACAGTCCAAAAAAACAAGATATCCATCTTTCTGTAAAAGAGGAACACCAATAGAAGCAATTTCATTATCAGTTAAAGTATCATAACCAATATGAACACCACGAGTTGGATTTGGACCCTAAAATAATTCAAAAAATAATTCAAAAAATAATTCAAAAATTAATTCAAAAAATAATTCAAAAATTAATTCAAAAAATAATTCAAAAATTAATTCAAAAAATAATTCAAAAAATAATTCAAAAAAAAATGTCAAAAATAACGGAAAAAATTTTTTATTTAAAAATTTGGAAAAGTTTTGAAAATAAATATTTACTGCTAATCGCCAAGGTGGATCAGCAATTATTGCATCAAATGGTCCTTCTTTTGCTAATTTTTCCCAATCAAATTCTCTAACATCACATTTTATTGGTACACAAAATTCTGGTGCTTCAAAAACCCCAAATCCTTCAAGTTCTTCTTTTGTTGCTTCTGTTTTTTTTTTGAATTAATTTTTTCTTTTTAGATTTTATTTATATTTTTTTATTTATATTTTTTTTACTTTCATTTAATTTGGGATCATCTTCTTCTAAAATTTCTTCTATTTCTTTAAGTTCTTCTTTTGATTCTTTCAATAATTCTTCAAGAATTTCAATTGGCGTTTCTGAATCAAAATTTTTTCCTAAATAATCCCAATAATTCATTTAAAAGAAAAAAAAAATGAAAACCAAAAAAATCTTAAAAAAAAATATTTTCTTTTTAATTTTTAATTAATTTTATATAAATTTTAGAATAAGTAATTAATTAATATTTAATTTAAAATTTATTTAAAAATAGATTTAAAAATAAATTATAAATAAATTATTATTAATTTTAATTAAAATTATTTATATTTTTTAATTTAATTTTTTAATTAATTTTATATAAATTTTGAAATAAATAAATAATTAATATTAAATTTAAAATTTATTTAAAAATAGATTTAAAAATAAATTATAAATAAATTATTATTAATTATAATTAAATTTATTTATATTTTTTAATTTAATTTTTTAATTAATTTTATATTAATTTTGAAATAAATAATTAATTAATATTTAATTTAAAATTTATTTAAAAATAGAATTAAAAATAAATTATAAATAAATTATTATTAATTTTTTAATTAATTTTATTTATATTTTTAATTTAATTTTTAATTAATTTTATATTAATTTTGGAATAAATAATTAATTAATATTTAATTTAAAATTAATTTAAAAATAGATTTAAAAATAAATTATAAATAAATTATTATTAATTTTAATTAAATTTATTTATATTTTCTTTTAATTTTTAATTAATTTTATATAAATTTTAGAATAAATAAATAATTAATATTTAATTTGAAATTAATTTAAAAATAGATTTAAAAATAAATTATAAATAAATTATTATTAATTTTTAATTAAAATTATTTATATTTTTAATTTAATTTTTAATTAATTTTATATAAATTTTAGAATAAATAAATAATTAATATTTAAATTTAAAATTTATTTAAAAATATAGATTTAAAAATAAATTATAAATAAATTATTATTAATTATAATTAAAATTATTTATATTTTTAATTTAATTTTTAATTAATTTTATATTAATTTTGGAATAAATAAATAATTAATATTTAATTTGAAATTAATTTAAAAATAGATTCAAAAATAAATTATAAATAAATTATTATTAATTTTAATTAAAATTATTTATATTTTTAATTCAATTTTTAATTAATTTTATATTAATTTTGGAATAAATAAATAATTAATATTTAAATTTAAAATTAATTTAAAAATAGATTTAAAAATAAATTATAAATAAATTATTATTAATTTTAATTAAAATTTATTTATATTTTTAATTTAATTTTTAATTAATTTTAAATAAATTTTGGAATAAATAATTAATTAATATTTAATTTAAAAATAATTTAAAAATAGATTTAAAAATAAATTATAAATAAATTATTGTTAATTTTAATTAAAATTATTTATATTTTTAATTTAATTTTTAATTAATTTTATATAAATTTTGGAATAAATAATTAATTAATATTTAATTTAAAATTTATAAAAATAGATTTAAAAATAAATTATAAATAAATTATTATTAATTTTAATTAAAATTATTTATATTTTTTAATTTAATTTTTTAATTAATTTTATATAAATTTTAGAATAAATAATTAATTAATATTTAATTTAAAATTTATTTAAAAATAGATTTAAAAATAAATTATAAATAAATTATTATTAATTTTAATTAATTTTATTTATATTTTTTAATTCAATTTTTTAATTAATTTTATATAAAACTCTATTTTAAAATAAATTAAATATATTAAAAAAAAAATATATAAAAAAACATAAATTAAAAAAATTTTTTATTTTTCATTTTTTTTTTATCAATTTTTAAATTTAAAAAAAAAAGCAAAAAAAAAATTTTTAATTAAAAAAACAAAAACAAAAACAAAAACAAATGACAGAATATAAATTAGTAGTTGTAGGAGGAGGAGGAGTAGGAAAATCCGCGTTAACAATTCAATTAGTACAATCACACTTTGTAGATGAATATGATCCAACAATAGAAGATTCCTATCGAAGACAAGTAGAAATCGATGAAGAAATCTGTTTATTAGACATATTAGACACAGCAGGACAAGAAGAATATTCAGCAATGCGAGATTCATATATGAGA
The DNA here is from genome assembly GCA_028826165.1 of Anaeramoeba ignava. Lineage (NCBI taxonomy): Eukaryota > Anaeramoebidae > Anaeramoeba > Anaeramoeba ignava. The sequence goes on along the minus strand of JAPDFW010000133.1, from coordinate 116,906 downwards.
TCAGGAGAAGGATTTCTAATCGTATTTGCAATCAATTCAAGAAATTCATTTGATGAAGTTTCCGTTTTTAAAGAGCAAATTTGCAGAGTTAAAGATTCAGATCATGTCCCTATGATTATTGTTGGTAATAAATCTGATCTTGAAAATGAAAGACAAGTTTCTTCTGGTGAAGGTCAAGATCTCGCTAAAACTTTTGGTTGTCCTTATATTGAAACTTCTGCTAAAACTAGAATTAATGTTGAAGAGGCTTTCTTTGGTTTGGTTAGAGAAATTAGAAAAGTTAAATTCGGTAAAACTGATGAGAAAACTACTGGAAAAACTACGAAAACTAAGAAAAAGAGAAAATTGTTTGGTAAATGCTCTTTAATGTGATTTTCTTTTTACTTTTTCTTCTTTTTCTTCCTTTTTTCCGTTATTTTCTTCTTACTTGGTTTAATTCAAAAGCATTTCAAAATTTTTAATTGAAAAGTTTAATTCAAAATTTTAAAAAGAAAAGTTCAAAAGAAGCAAATTCTTTTTTTTTTTTCTTTCTTTTTTTCTTTCTTTTCTTTTTTTTTTTTAAATCAGAAAAAAACAAAATTTTTCTTTTCTTTTCTTTTCTTTTTCTTTTTCTTTTTTTTTAAATTGTTTTTGTAATTTCCTTTTTTTTTTCAAAAGGAAAATAAATGAATCTTTTCAAAATTAATTTTTATTTTCTTTTTATTATTTAAATTTTTATTTTTTTCAATTATTATTTAAATTATTATTTAGATTATTATTCAAATTATTATTTAGATTATTATTTAGATTATTATTTAGATTATTATTTCAATTATTATTTAGATTATTATTTAGATTTATTTAGATTATTATTTAGATTTATTTAGATTTATTTAAATTATTATTTAGATTTATTTAAATTATTATTTAGATTATTATTTAGATTATTATTTAGATTATTATTCAAATTTTTATTTAGATTTATTATTTAGATTTATTATTTAGATTATTATTTTAGATTTATTATTTAGATTATTATTGATATTTTTCAATTATTATTTCTTAGATTATTATTTAGATTATTATTTAGATTATTATTTAGATTATTTAGATTATTATTTAGATTATTATTTAGATTATTATTTCAATTTTTAATTTAATTTTTATTTAAATATTTCAATTATTTAATTTAATTTTTATTTAAATATTATTTTAATTATTATTTAGATTATTATTTATTTTAATATTTAAATTATTATTTCAATTTTTATTTTAATATTTCAATTATTATTTAGATTATTATTTAGATTATTATTTAGATTATTATTTAGATTATTATTTAGATTATTATTTTTAATTATTATTTTAATTATTATTTAGATTATTATTTAGATTATTATTTAGATTATTATTTAGATTATTATTTAGATTATTATTTAGATTATTATTTAGATTATTATTTCAATTATTATTTAGATTTTTATTTAGATTATTATTTAGATTTATTTAGATTTATTTAGATTATTATTTCAATTATTATTTAGATTATTATTTCAATTATTATTTAAATTTTTATTTAGATTTATTATTTAGATTTATTATTTAGATTTATTATTTAGATTATTATTTAAATTTTTATTTAGATTTATTATTTAGATTTATTATTTAGATTATTATTTAGATTTTTATTTAGATTTATTATTTAGATTTTTATTTTATTCAAATTTTTATTTAGATTATTATTTAGATTATTATTTAGATTATTATTTAGATTATTATTTAAATTATTATTTATTTTAATATTTAGATTATTATTTAGATTATTATTTCAATTATTATTTAGATTATTATTTAGATTATTATTTAGATTATTATTTAGATTATTATTTTAATTATTATTTAGATTATTATTTAGATTATTATTTAGATTATTATTTAGATTATTATTTAGATTATTATTTAGATTATTATTTCAATTTTTAATTTAATTTTTATTTAGATTTATTATTTTAATTATTATTTAGATTATTATTTAGATTATTATTTAGATTATTATTTAGATTATTATTTAGATTATTATTTTAATTATTATTTAGATTATTATTTAGATTATTATTTAGATTATTATTTAGATTATTATTTAAATTATTATTTAGATTATTATTTAGATTTTTATTTAGATTTTTATTTAGATTATTATTTAGATTATTATTTAGATTTATTTAGATTATTATTTAGATTATTATTTATTTTATTTATTTTCTTTTTATTATTTAGATTATTATTTAAATATTTCAATTATTTTTCTTGATATTTTTCATCAATTTGATAATTAGCATTCGTTAATGAATATTCTTCAGTTGGTAAATGAACACCATATTTAAATCTAATTTGAGGAAAAGGTACAGCATTTCTTGCTTTTGCAAAATCTGCAAGTAATTTTCTTGAAGGAGGTTTTTGAAATGAATAAGCAACTTGATTAGTAATAGCAAGTGTCACATCACTTTCTTCAATTTGATTTCTTTTTGCATGTTGTGCATATTTTTGTGCTTTTTCAAGTACTTCTGATGTGTATTTTTGTATAAATTCAAGTAATTGTGGTAAAACTTGTGGATCATATTCTTCAATTCCCATTGAATGTAAAATTTGTTCAATAACTCTTGCGTCTTGTGGAAGATTATCCATATTTTTATTAAAAATTTAAATATTTATTGGAATTTATAATTTAAAAATAATAAAAAGGAAAAAAAAATGAAATTTTTTAAATTAAATTTTTTTCATTTTTTTCTTTTTTTATTATTTTTTTTTAAATGGCTGAAAGAAAAGTTATTCAAAAATATTATCCTGTACGTCATTTCTTAAAAATATTAAAAATCTCTTTTTTTTTTTTATAAATATATAATTGCACAAATTCTTAAAGAAATTTGTTTAAATTAAATTCCTGAATGTATAAATGGTATTAAAACTTCTTTTAGAAATGAAATGGTAATGCTTTTTTTTTGCATCACTTATCGTTCATTTATTTTTACAAATGAAATTTATAATTAAATTTATAATTAAATTTATAATTAAATTTATAATTATATTTGTAATTAAATTTATAATTAAATTTATAATTAAATTTATAATTATATTTATAATTATATTTATAATTAATTTTATAATTAAATTTATAATAATATTTATAATTAAATTTATAATTAAATTTATAATTAAATTAATAATTATATTTATAATTAAATTTATAATTTTATATTTATAATTAAATTTATAATTATATTTATAATTAAATTTATAATTATATTTATAATTATATTTATAATAATTTTATAATTAAATTTTATAATTAAATTAATAATTAAATTTATAATTAAATTAATAATTAAATTTATAATTATATTTATAATTAAATTTATAATTATATTTATAATTAAATTTATAATTATATTTATAATTAAATTTATAATTATATTTATAATTATATTTATAATTATATTTATAATTAAATTTATAATTAAATTTATAATTATATTTATAATTCAATTTATAATTAAATTTATAATTATATTTAAAATTAAATTTATAATTAAATTTATAATTAAATTTGTAATTAAATTTATAATTAAATTAATTATTTTTCTTTATAATTATATTTATAATTAAATTAATAATTATATTTGTAATTATATTTATAATTAAATTTATAATTAAATTTATAATTAAATTTATAATTAAATTTATAATTATATTTATAATTATATTTATAATTATATTTATAATTATATTTATAATTAATTTTTATAATTATATTTATAATTATATTTATAATTAATTTTTATAATTATATTTATAATTAAATTTATAATTAAATTTATAATTTTATTTATAATTAAATTTATAATTTTATTTATAATTAAATTTATAATTAAATTTACAATTATATTTATAATTATATTTATAATTAAATTTATAATTATATTTGTAATTAAATTTATAATTAAATTTGTAATTAAATTTATAATTATATTTATAATTATATTTATAATTAAATTTATAATTAAATTTATAATTATATTTATAATTAAATTTATAATTATATTTATAATTAAATTTATAATTAAATTTGTAATTAAATTTATAATTAAATTTATAATTAAATTTGTAATTAAATTTATAATTAAATTTATAATTAAATTTATAATTAAATTTATAATTATATTTATAATTAAATTTATAATTAAATTTATAATTATATTTATAATTTATTATATTTATAATTAAAATTTATAATTATATTTATAATGAAATATATAATTATATTTATAATTAAATTTATAATTATATTTATAATTAAATTTATAATTAAATTTATAATTATATTTATAATTATATTTATAATTATATTTATAATTAAATTTATAATTAAATTTATAATTAAATTTATAATTAAATTTATAATTAAATTTATAATTTTATTTATAATTAAATTTATAATTAAATTTATAATTATATTTATAATTAAATTTATAATTAAATTTATAATTATATTTATAATTAAATTTATAATTAAATTTATAATTATATTTATAATTATATTTATAATTATATTTATAATTAAATTTATAATTAAATTTATAATTAAATTTATAATTATATTTATAATTAAATTTATAATTAAATATATAATTATATTTATAATTAAATATATAATTATATTTATAATTAAATTTATAATTAAATATATAATTATATTTATAATTAAATTTATAATTAAATTTATAATTATATTTATAATGAAATATATAATTATATTTATAATTAAATTTATAATTAAATTTATAATTAAATTTATAATTAAATATATAATTATATTTATAATTAAATTTATAATTAAATATATAATTATATTTATAATTAAATTTATAATTAAATTTATAATTATATTTATAATGAAATATATAATTAAATTTATAATTAAAAATATAATGAAATATATAATTATATTTATAATTAAATTTATAATTAAATTTATAATTAAATTTGTAATTAAATTTAAAATTAAATTTATAATTAAATTTATAATTATATTTATAATTATATTTATAATGAAATTTATATTTATATTTATAATTATATTTATAATTATATTTATAATTAAATTTATAATTATATTTATAATGAAATATATAATTAAATTTAAAATTAAATTTATAATTAAATTTATAATTATATTTATAATTATATTTATAATTATATTTATAATTAAATTTATAATTGAATTTATAATTAAATTTATAATTAAATTTATAATTTTCTTTATAATTATATTTATAATAATATTTATAATTAAATTTATAATTATATTTATAATAAAATTTATAATTAAATTAATAATTATATTTGTAATTATATTTATAATGAAATTTATAATTATATTTATAATTAAATCAATAAAAATTATACATTTAGGAATTTCCTTTAAACTTAAAACCAAAAAAAAATATCAACTAAATTTAATATTCAAAACTAACCAAAAAACAATTTATTAAATAAATTTAATTTAAAATAAAACAGCCAGATTTTAATCCTCGAATACTTTCGCATGCAAAACTAAAAGATCCACACAAGCAAATAAAAGTGCGAATGATGCTTCCAATGAGTATCTGTTGCAAAACTTGTGGTGAATATCTTGGAATTGGAAAGAAATTTAATGCCAGAAAAGAAACTGTTACTGGTGAATCTTATTTAGGAATTAAAATTTTCCGTTTTTATATCCGATGTTGCCGATGTGCAAGTGAAATCACAATTAAAACAGATCCAAAAAATTCAGATTATGTTTGTGAATTTGGTGCAACAAGAGGTTTTGAACCTTGGAAAGTAATTAAATCAAATTAAAATTAAAAATTAAAATTAAAATTAAATTTATAATTAAAAATAAAATTAAAATTAAAATTAAAATTATTTATAAAATTAAAATTAAAATTAAAAATTATTTATAAAATTAAAATTAAAATTAAAATTAAAATTAAAATTAAAATTAAAATTAAAATTAAAATTAAAATTAAAAATTAAAATTAAAATTAAAATTAAAATTAAAAATTAAAATTAAAATCGGATAAAAAATTAAAATAGGAACATCAAGTAATTGAAGAAAGAAGAGAAGAAGAAGAAAAAGAAGCAGAAGGAGATGTAATGACAATGCTTGAAAATAGAACAAAAGAATCAAAAAAAGAAATGGATACTTTAGATCTTCTTGATGAAATTCGAGCAATAAACCAAGAATATAATCAATTAGAACACAAACAAATTGTTGAATTATTCGAACAAAAAGAAAAAGATTTAGGAAAAGCTTTTGAAGATGAAATGGAAAAAATTCTTGCAAATATTCATTTTGGAAAAGTTAGAAAAATTCAAGATAATCAAGAAAATAAAACTTCTATTTTTCGTCAATTAATTAGAAAAAGTGAATTAAAAAGATCTGCTCAAAAACTTCCTGTTAATTTTCAAATTAAACAAAGAAAGTCTATTCCAAAAAAAGATAATTTGGTTCAAAATCCAAAAAGTTTAACTTTATTTAATTATGAAAGTGAAAGTGAAAATGATGAAAATGATGAAAATGATAAAAATGATGAAAATGATAAAAGTGATAAAAATGATGAAAATGATGAAAATGATGAAAATGATGAAAATGATGAAAATGATAAAAGTGATGAAAATGATAAAAATGATGAAAATGATAAAAATGATGAAAATGATAAAAATGATAAAAATGATGAAAATGATGAAAATGATGAAAATTAAAATTAAAATGAAAATTAAAATCAAAATTAAAATTAAAATTAATAATTAAAATTAAAATCAAAATCAAAATTAAAATTAGAATTAAAATTATAATTAAAATTAAAATTAAAATTAAAATTAAAATTAAAATTAAAATTAAAATTAAAATCAAAATGAAAATCAAAATTAAAATTAAAATAAAAATCAAATTTAAAATTAAAATTAAAATTAAAATCAAAAAATTCATTTTTCATTTTTCATTTTTTTTTTCAAAAATGAATGATTGTTTATTTTTTGGTGAAAATGAAAAACCAAAACTTATCAAAAATAAATCATATTTAATAAAAAAACCAATTCAATTTAAATTTGAAAATGAAAATGAAAATGAAAATGAAAAACAAATTAAACAAATTTCATCAGGAAGATATTCAACAATTTTCCTTTTTGAAAATGGAAAAGCAATAGAATATTTAAATGAAAATGATTCAAAACAAAATCCTGAAAAAATCCAAATTGATGAAAATATTCAAAAAGTAACTGTTGGTTATGATAATGAAGCTATTTTAACAAAAGAAGGAAATGTATTTGCCAAAGGAAGAAAGATATTAATCCAAATAATTCAAAATGAATTTATCAATATTTCATCATTAATTGAAGATAAAAATGATAGAATAATTCAAGATATTGTTTCTGGATACGATTCAATTTACTTGTTAACTTCAAATCAAAATGTTTATGGAATTGGTTTAAATAAATTTGGTCAACTTGGTTTTGATTCTAAAACACTTAAAGAAACAAAAAAACCAATTTTAATGATGAAAAATGTTTCTAAAATATTTTCAGGAAATACTTCAGCTCATGTTTTTCTTTTAAATTCAAATCAAGAATTATTTGGATGCGGATTTAATTATTTTGGTCAAATTGGATTAGGAGAATCAAGAAAAGAAGAAACAGAAATCCAAAAATTAACCAAAATCCAAAATATTCCAAAAGGCAAAATAATTGATATTCAATCTGGATATATTTTTTCAATAATGTTGATTGAAAATGAAAATGAAAATGAAAATACAAAAAGAAAACTTTATTCATGTGGAAATCATCGCCGGAATGGACTTGGCAAAAAAGAATATTACAATACTTATGAATTTACTGAAATCAAATCATCTTTATTTGAAAATGATATTATTATTGATTTTTCTGTTGGAAATGCTCATACTTTGATTTTAACTTCTAATTCAAAATTAATTGTATTTGGAAGTAATTCTGATGGTCAATTAGGAACTGGAAATACAAAAGATCAATTAATTCCAATTCAAATTGAACTTCCTAAATTAAGATTTAATGAAAATATTTCTAATTATCATATTTCTTGTGGATATTACAAATCATTTCTTTATTATTCTCCTTCTTCTTTTTCCAATATTGAAGAAGATTTGATAAAACTATTTGAAAGAAAAGAATTTTGTAATATTTCATTTAAAACCAAAAATGGAGAAATAATTGAAGCTCATAAATTAATATTGAAATATAGATTAAAACAAAATCAAAATGAAATTGAAAAACTTCAAGAAATTATTTCAAAAAAATCAATTAAAGAATCAAATCAAATATTTGAAATGATTTATTCAAACAAAAAAATAAATCCAAAATTATATTCTGAAATTAAAGAAATTATAAATTTAAATGAAAAAATTGAAGAAACAATTAAAAGAATTTATTTAAATGAAAATGAAAATGAAAATGAAAAAGATTTTATAATTGAAAGAAAAGAAAAACAATATAAATTTCCTAAATTAATATTAATAATGAGAAGTGAATTATATCGAGGAATGTTTTTATCTGTAACAAATGATAAATCTAATAAAGTTACAGATTATAGTGAATTAAGTAATAAATCATTTCAAATATTTGAATATTGGATTTATTCAAATCAAATTAAAGATGATATTCAAATTACACAAGAAATAATTAATGAAATTAAAATTGGAATTGATTATTTTCAATTAAATCAAACATATCCAAATTTATTTGATTTATTAATTAACAAATTTAATAATTAAAATCAAAATCAAAATTAAAATCAAAATCAAAATCAAAATTAAAATTAAAATTTTTTTTTCCTTTTTTTTTCTTTTAAAAAATTTTTTTTTTCATTTTTTTTCTTTTTTTTCTTTTCCTTTTCCTTTTTTCTCATTTATTTTTTTGAATACATTATTATGTTAGAAAATATTACAAAAAATCTAGAAAAAAACGATAAACAACAAAATACAATTCAAACAACTTCAAATTCCGAAAATCAAGAAAGCATTCAAAAAACTTTATTAAAGCATCAAAAAAAAATTGAATTTGAATGTAATAAAATTCAAAAGCAAATTTATCAAGAAAAATCAAGTCATAAAAGAATCAAATTAGCAAATACAATTTTGGAAATTGATCCTCAATTTGTTGAAGCAATAATTGTTTTAGGAAATGAAGCAAAACAACCAAAACAAGCATTAAAATATTTTCAAAAAGCAGTTAATATTTCTCAACAAAAAATTGAAGAAGAAATTTTACACAAAAAAATTGAGTTATTTTGGTTTGATCCAAAAACTCGTGTTTATATGAAATCAAAATATGCGTTTGCTTGGTGTATGTTATTAAGAAGGATGTTTTCAACAAATCTTCTTTTCAATTTGAAAAATTTACAAAGAAATTTATTTCACTTTAACATTTAATTTAATATTTATTTTAATATTTATTATTTATTTTAATATTTAATTTAATATTTAATTTAATATTTAATTTATTATTTATTTTAATATTTAATTTAATATTTAATTTAATATTTATTTTAATATTTGATTTAATATTTAATTTAATATTTAATTTAATATTTATTTTAATATTTAAATATTTAATTTAATATTTAATTTAACATTTAATTTAATATTTATTTTAATATTTAATTTAATATTTAATTTATTATTTAATTTAATATTTAATTTATTTTAATATTTTAATATTTATTTTAATAAGGTCTTTGGAAAGGTTGCAATAGAAAAGAAGAGGCTCTAAAAGAATATTATGAATTACTCAGCTTATCTTATATTGACTTAATGGGAATTAGACATTATATAGTAACAATACTTCTTGAATTCAACCGATTCCAAGATGTAGAGCTAATTATCAAACAATATGCAAATGATTTATCTACAACTTGGAAATATACAACCGCTCTTCTAAACATGAAAAAAGTTTGCGATTTTTTGGAATCAAGACAAAAACAAACTGATGAAAATTTCGCAAATACCTTAAATATCAACAAAATATCTCCAAAAGAAAAACTTCTTTCTCTTGTTGAACTCGCAGCATTAGATCAACTGAGTGATCTATCTGATAAAAACTTGGAAACAATGATATTTACTGCAAATAATAATTTGAAGGAAGCATTCCAATTTAATATACATGTTCCTCTTTTTTTATTGGGAAAATCCAATTTGCCTGTCAATCTCCCAAAAATTAAAAATTATTCAAAAGAAAATGAAGCAATTGAATATGTTTGGCATCATTTTGCTCATTGGTACAAAAATCCCTATTTTATCACCTGGCTTGATATTGCATTTAATTTATACACCTCACAAAAACATTATAACATAAATCATGTTCAAATCGCAAGCCAAAACTTCCCTTCTCTTCCTCCTTTAGTGAACCCAAAGGAAATCAATTTTTCCCAAATTGACAAAAATTTTTACAATGATCCATTTTTCCAATTTCATGATCAACCGCCAGAAGAACTACAAAAGCCTATTCAATTTTTAACAGAGTTATCGGCAATAAGATCAAAATATTTTCAGACTAAATTTATGGATTTCATATCAACAATAGAAGAAGGATTGGTAATCACACCACCTAAACAGAAAATTGTCAACGAAGAAAATATTGAGTGGGAAATTTTAAATGCAAAAACCAAAACCAAAAACAAAAACAAAAACAAAAACAAAATAGAATGGATGAAAAAAATACTAAGCAAATAATGCGAGAGGAAATTGAAGAATTGGACAAAGTCAAGGATGATCCACAAAAATTCCTGGAGAATATTTTCGCTTTTCTCAACAATATCAGTAATATGGAACAAAATAAAAATCAAGAGCCAGAAATCGAAAAAATTTTCAAACAAATCATGCAGGAAAGTGATGAAAGTATATCAAAAAGAAGGAAAAAAGCAAATCCAAATATATCCAAATATGAGTATGAATATACTAATTCTGGTGATGATGAAAAAGAATTGAGTAGTGATTTTGAAAGTCAAGATTTGGATTTGGATCATGTTTCTTTTGCAGAAGAAACAGACCGTTTTTTTCATTTAAATCAAAAAGCTAAACTTCAAGTTGATGGTGATGATTATGATTATGAATATGAATATGATGATGATTATGATTATGATGATTATAATGGAAATGATTATGATGTAAATCAAACACGATTTACAATGTTTTATGGAATTAGTGATGGTGATGATGATGATGATAATGATGATAATATTGATAATATTGATATTGATATTGATATTAATGATATAAAGGAATATCAATATTCTAATAGTGAAGATGATTTTGATCAAGAAATTGAAAATGAAAACTTTCTTGATATTAGAAACGAAACAGAAATTTTGAATAAAATTTTGGAGAATAATTTTAATGAACCCATTCAAGAAAATCCAAATGAAGAAAAACAAAATGATTCTGATTTAGATGATCATTTTGAAAGTGAAGATGAATCAAATCTGATAAATTTATCTTTGGTAATTGAAATCACAATCAAGCGCAAATCATCTTATTAATTTTAATTTTAATTTTAATTTTAATTTTAATTTTAATTTAATTAAGCTTGATCAAGCTCTTGAATTTAAACAAACTGGAAATGAGTTTTTCAAACAAAAGGATTGGGAAAATGCAATTTTTTATTATACAAAATCTTTAAGAATTGCTCCTCTTGAATTTCACAAAGAAAGGTCTGTAATTTTAGCAAATCAAGCAGCATGTTTTTTACAACTTCAAGATTATCAAAGAGTAATTCAATTATGCAATCTTTCTCTTCATTTAAATCCTGAATATCTTAAAGCGAGATTCAGAAGAGCTAAAGCTTATTATTTAACAAATAAACCTAGTTTTGCTGAACAAGGTAATAAATAATTATTTTTGATATTTTTTTGTAAATTCCCAAAAAAAAAAATTTTTTTTTTTCTTTTTAGATCTTGTATTTATTTTACAAAAAGATCAAAATAATAAAGATGCTCAAAAATTATTGATTGAAGTTCAAAATAAAATAAAGGAAGAAGAACAGGTTCAAAATGAACAAAAGAAAAAAATTTTTGAATTGCAAACAAAATTCTGGGATTCAATTACAACTCCAAAAGATATTATTTTTGAATTTATCAAAAATAACTTCAATCAATTCGCTCTTGAGAAATTACTTCAAATTTTACCAAAAGAAATTTTCCAATCTTTATCAAATATTTTTCATACAAAAAAAACTAAGATTTTTAATATTCTTAGTCATAAATTCAAAAAAGAAACAACAAAAAATATCTTGGAAAATATTGACAATTTAGATTTACATAACAATCCAGTATTTTCGCTTCCCTTTTACAAACAATTTGACATTGTTCTATTATCTCAAAATCCAAAAATAATTGAAATTGAAAATGAAAATGAAAATGAAATTAAAAATGAAAATGAAAGTGAAAGTGAAAATGAAAATGAAAATGAAAATGAAAATTTATCCAAAAAATTCAACGAATCCAAAGATTCCTCAGAATCAGAAATAGATTATTATTTTACAATTTCAAATTTGGAAAATGTTAAGCTAGAAGATTTTCTTCATCTTCTTTCACAACTTTATGAAATATCAAATCCTTCTATAAAACCTATTCAAAATTTTAAGAAACCCAAAATGGAAGATCAGAAAAATATTAAAATTCCAAAAAATTTTCCCCAAGATATTCAAAATATTTTATACCAAAAACACGAAGAGGTTATTTCAAGGAAATTGAAGCTTGAAAAAATTAGTTCCGAGGAATATGAAATATATACAGCATTCATAATCACGATTTCCAAGTTATTTATTCTTCAAATTTCAAATTTATATCGTATAACTTTAGTTGAGGAAGAATTTAGAGATGATTTTGAATTTATTCCTTTTGTGGAAAAACAAAAATTTTTAGAAATTCAAAATTTAACAAAGCAAATAAAACAATTTTTAAAAGAAGAAAAATCCCAAATTAATCAACAAATTAATTCTTTGAATAATGAAATCAGAAAAATTGAAAGGGAAGAACGGTCAAGACAAAATAAGAAGAGGCAAGAAGAAGAAGAAGAAGCAAAAAGAAAAGAAGCAGAAGCAAGAAAATTTCGGCAACTCCAAAGAAAGAGGGAAAATTTAAGAAAAAAGAAGATCAGAAAAAAAATTCGCAAAAATAAATATATTCAAAGAAAAAATCAAAAAGCAAAACCACCAAATAGACAACAAACAAAATCAAATCAAAATCAAAATCAAAATCAAAATCAAAATGAAACTGAAAATCAAAAAACAAAATCACCAAATAAAAATATTCAACAAGAAAATCAAATTCAAAATCAAAAATCAAAATCAAAATCAAAATCAAAATCAAAATCAAAATCAAAATCAAAATCAAAATCAACAAGAAAAACCAGAAAATAAAAATATTAAAAAAGAAAATGAAAACCAAAATCAAAATCAAAATCAAAATCAAAATCAAAATCAAAATCAAAATCAAAATCAAAAAACAAAATCACCAAATAAAAATATTCAACAAGAAAATCAAATTCAAAATGAAAATCAAAATCAAAATCAAAATCAAAATCAAAATCAAAATCAAAATCAAAATCAAAATCAAAATCAAAATCAACAAGAAAAACCAGAAAATAAAAATATTAAAAAAGAAAATGAAAACCAAAATCAAAATCAAAATCAAAATCAAAATCAAAATCAAAATCAAAATCAAAATCAAAATCAAAATCAAAATCAAAATCAAAATCAAAATCAAAATCAAAATCAAAATCAAAATAAAAATCAAAAAACAAAATCACCAAATAAAAATATTAAAAAAGAAAATCAAAATCAAAACAAAAATAAAAATAAAAATCAAAATCAAAATCAAAATAAAAATAAAAATCAAAATCAAAATAAAAATCAAAATGAAAATCAAAATAAAAATAAAAATCAAAATAAAAATCAAAATCAAAATGAAACTGAAAATCAAAATAAAAATCAAAATCAAAAATAAAAATCAAAATCAAAATCAAAATCAAAATCAAAATAAAAATCAAAATCAAAATGAAAACCAAAATCAAAATCAAAATCAAAATAAAAATCAAAAAACAAAATCACCAAATAAAAATATTCAACAAGAAAATCAAAATCAAAATCAAAAAACAAAATCACCAAATAAAAATATTAAAAAAGAAAATCAAAAAATTCAAAATCAAAATAAAAATCAAAATCAAAATCAAAATCAAAATAAAAATAAAAATAAAAATATTAAAAAAGAAAATAAAATTCAAATTGAAAATCAAAAAACAAAATCACCAAATAAAAATATTCAACAAGAAAATCAAATTCAAAATCAAAAAACAAAATCACCAAATAAAAATATTAAAAAAGAAAATCAAAATCAAAATAAAAATCAAAATCAAAATCAAAATCAAAAAGCAAAATCACAAATAAAAATATTAAAAAAGAAAATCAAATTCAAAATGAAAATCAAAAAACAAAATCACCAAATAAAAATATTCAACAAGAAAATCAAAATCAAAATCAAAATCAAAATCAAAATCAAAATCAAAATCAAAATCAAAATCAAAATCAAAATCAAAATGAAATTCAAAATCAAAAAACAAAATCACCAAATAAAAATATTCAACAAGAAAATCAATATAAAAATCAATATCAATATCAATATCAATATCAAAATAGAAATCAATACCAAAATAGAAATCAATATCAAAATCAATATCAAATTCAAAATCAAAATCAATATCAAATTCAAAATCAAAATCAAAATCAAAATCAAAATCAAAATCAAAATCAAAATCAAAATGAAAATCATAAATCAAAATCAAAAAAAATATCAAATGAAAAATCAAAAATTTACAAAAAGCAACCCAACTCCAATCAAGATATCCCAAATTTCTGAGGCAGATATCAGAGAAATTACAGGATTTTTTACAAATTATGGAGATTTTCAATATAGTAAAACACTTTGGATTAAGAAAATCTCACAAAAATCAACAAAAGAAAGAATACGAAAAATATGCGAACGTTTTGGAAAAGTTACGAATATACAAATTATCAAAAGGAAAAAGTCTGCATACGTTTATTTCGATAATCATCGAGAACTTGCATTTGCTTATGCATTTTTGAGAGGGAAAGAAATTGAAGAAATTTCATTTAAAGCAATTACTATTTATAAACCACATTTAGAATTTGGATTTTCAAATGAATTATTACAAAGAACAGATGTTCAACAATTTCTTTCTAGATTCCAACAAAATTCAATTTTAATGTTAAAAAATATTCCTTATTATTCAAAAGTATCAGATATCGTTCATTTATTCAACCAATTTAAAATCAACCCTAAAGGAATTTACTTAACATTCCAAAACAAATCAAGATTTACACAAGATGCTTTTGTATCATTTAAAGAACCAGCAAAAGCACATACTGTACTTGACAACCAAAAAAAAAGATATATTGATTGGAATTATATTGAAATGATGCTAATTCCTTCTCAACAAAATATATATTCAAATTATCATAATTTACAAAATAATTTCTCAAATAATTATGACTATTCTCTTTTAGAAACTTCTCCACAAAATTATATGCTAAATAATCTTCACCAACCACAAAAATATGAGTATTCTTTGCCAGTTCCTTCACAAAATCAAAATTTTTATTTTTCAAATAATTTTTATCAAGAAAACCAAAATCAAATTCAAAATCCAATTCGAGATCCAATTCAAGATCCAATTCAAAATCAAATTCAAAATCAAATTCAAAATCCTATTCAAAATCAAATTCAAAATCAAATTCAAAATCCTATTCAAAATCCTATTCAAAATGCAATTCAAAATCCTATTCAAAATCAAATTCAAAATCCTATTCAAAATCCAATTCAAAACGAAATTCAAAATCCTATTCAAAATCCAATTCAAAATCCAATTCAAAATCAAATTCAAAATGAAATTCAAAATCAAATTCAAAATCCAATTCAAAATCAAATTCAAAACGAAATTCAAAATCCTATTCAAAATCCAATTCAAAATCCAATTCAAAATACAATTCAAAATACAATTCAAAATCCAATTCAAAATCCAATTCAAAATCCAATTCAAAATCCAATTCAAAATCCAATTCAAAATCCTATTCAAAATCCAATTCAAAATCAAAATCAAATTCAAATTCAAAATGAAAATGAAATTCATTCAAATTTTCCACAACAATCTCAATCATTTCCAAATTTCTTTAATCAAAATTTTAATTCCATCTTTAATAATAACTCTTTATTTAATACTCAAAATGGATTTTCAGAACTTCAAAAAAAAATATATGAGCATCAATTATCAGAAAAATTATTTCCAAATTTGAATTTTAAATCAAATGATAGTTTTATTAATAATCAAAATGGAAACGATATCTCATCTTTTTCTCCCCAAAAATTAAAAACCTTTAATTTAAATACAAATCTAAATCCAAATCTAAATACAAATCTAAATCCAAATTTAAATCCAAATCTAAATCCAAATCTAAATACAAATCTAAATCCAAATTTAAATCCAAATCTAAATACAAATCTAAATACAAATCTAAATCCAAATCTTAATCTCAAATTTGAAGAAAATTAAATCCAAATCTAAATCCAAATCTAAATACAAATCTAAATCCAAATTTAAATCCAAATCTAAATACAAATCTAAATACAAATCTAAATACAAATTTAAATACAAATTTAAAATTTAATTTTTCACCTTCAACTAAATTTCCTCAAATTAATAACTATTTCTCAGATTTGAAGAAAATTTTTGGAAAAGATACAAAAACACAAACCAATCAAAATTTGCCAATTAATTTTGGAGAATTTGAAAAATTTCAACCATTAAAACATATTTTAAATTTAGATCAAAGTAATCAAATTGAAAATCAAATTGAAAATCAAATTGAAAATCAAATTGAAAATCAAATTGAAAATCAAAATCAAAATCAAATTGAAAATCAAAATCAAAATCAAAATCAAAATCAAATTGAAAATCAAATTGAAAATCAAAATCAAAATCAAATTGAAAATCAAAATCAAAATCAAAATCAAAATCAAATTGAAAATCAAAATCAAAATCAAAATCAAAATCAAATTGAAAATCAAAATCAAAATCAAAATCAAAATCAAATTGAAAATCAAAATCAAAATCAAAATCAAAATCAAATTGAAAATCAAAATCAAAATCAAAATCAAAATCAAAATCAAAATCAAATTGAAAATCAAATTGAAAATCAAATTGAAAATCAAAATCAAAATCAAATTGAAAATCAAAATCAATATCAAATTGAAAATCAAAATCAAAATCAAAATCAAAATCAAATTGAAAATCAAAATCAAAATCAAATTGAAAATCAAATTGAAAATCAAATTGAAAATCAAAATCAAAATCAAAATCAAAATCAAAATCAAAATCAAATTGAAAAAGTCACACACTCTTCCCAAAATCCTTTCATTTTATCAATTCCAAAAATTGATCCGAAAATCCAAATTAAAAAATTACCAAAATCACCTCAAAAAAATCAACAAAATTTAAATATTGGAAATATTGGAAATAATGAAAATAATGAAACTATTGAAAATAATGAAGATATTTCATTTTTATTAGATTCTTCTATTTTTGAAGATATTTGCAAAAAATAATTTGTTTCTTTTCTTGAAAATTAAGGAAAAGAGAAAAAGAAAAATAAAATCTTAATTTGATTATTCTCAATTTATTTATAAAAAAAAAACAATAAGAATTATTTCAAAAGAGAATTTATTTTAATGTAAATAAATTTTTTTTGAATAAAATTCATTTTTCATTTTTCATTTTTTATTTTTTATTTTAAAAAACAAAATGAAAAAATCAAGAATCAAAAAAAAACCAAAAAAAAAGCAAACTAAAAAGAAGCAAAAGAAAACGAAACAAAAACTTATTCATTTCAAAATTTTAATTTGCTTTCAAAAAATATTGAAGAAAATATTTTTTTAGAAAAAGAAAATAATTTTAGTGACTTTCAAATTCACGTTCCGAATTTAGAAACAACAATTTCAAAAGAGCAAAAAGAAAAGAAGATTTTTTATTGTCATCGAATAATTCTTGCGAGCAGAAGTGAATATTTCAAGGGATTATTTAGAAGTAAAATGAAAGAAGATCAAGAAGGAAAAGTTGAATTGGATGTTTCTTTTGAAATTATGAAGAAAATATTGCAATATATTTATACAGGAAATATTCAAGTTGATCCACAAAATGTGATTGAGTTAATGATCCAATTCCAGAAATTTCTTGTTAATGATCCAGAACTTTTTGTTTTTCTTGGAAAATGTGCTTCGGAAAATATTTCTTTTGAAAATTCAGTTGAAATTTTGGAAATTGCAAAACAGTTTAATTTGGATCAAATTTATAAAAAATGCATGGAAGTTATTGCTCTTAATTTTGATAAAATTATTGAAAATCAATTATACTTTAAAATGGATGAAGAAGAATTTGGGTTGATTTTGGAAAATGATGATTTAATTGTTGAAAATGAACTTAATTTATTGCATACTTTAATCAAATGGGCTCAATTCAATATTAACAATCCAATTGGAATTGAAAATTTATCGAATTGTGAAAATGATAAATTAGCAGTTAAAATGAAGAATTTGATCAAGAAAATCCGATTTTGTGAAATTGAAAAAGAAGAAGTTGAGAAAATTTGGGAATTTAAATTAATTTCAAAAGAAATTTATTCAGAAATTTTAAATTTTGAAGAAAATCAAGAAAAAAGCAAAAAAAGTGAAAAAAGCGAAAAAAGCGAAAAAAGTGATTCTTTATTGATGTTTCAACCAAGAATCCATTTCCCAAAAGATTCCGTTTTATACAATGAAAGAGAATTGATAAAGAAATTATATTTTTGGATCAACGATCCAATTTTTTTTAGAAAATTAAAATTGGGATATTCAGCAAAAAAAGATGGAATGAATGCAAGATCTTTCCATCAAAAATGTGATGGAAAGGGAAAAACACTAGTTTTGGTTCAAACAAAGGAAGATTATATTTTTGGGGGATTTACAGAAGTAGGATTTATAAAGCAAACTAATGAAAAAGAAGAATCTAAAGCAATTCGAGATGAAAAAGCATTTATATTTTCACTAAAAGGTGGAAATGAAAAAAGAAAACCAGAAAAATTTTTAGTCAGTAAAGGAAAAGAAGATAAGGCTATTTTTTATGATTATGATTCAGGCCCAATTTTTGGAGATGGTGATTTTTGTTTTTTTAATGATAGTAGAGATCCTGATGGAGATTTTGATAATTGGTATTCGGAATTTGGATTAGTTTATGATTTACCTAAAGGAATTAATAAAAATTCCAGATTGAGAAAGAAATATCTGGCTGGAAAATTTAGTGAATGGAAAAATAAAGCAATTGAAGTATTTTTCAATTAAGATGAAAAACAAAAGAAGAATTAAAACACTATTTAAAAAAAAAATTTTAATAAAAAAAAAAAAGAATTAAGATTGAGGTATCCAAAAAAAGAATAAAAGAATTTAAAAGAAGAAAAAATTCTGAAAAACTTTTTCATTTTTTTTCCTTTTTCTTTTCTTTTATTCAAAACAAAAACAAAAACAAAAACAAAAACAAATTTATTTTATTTTATTGAATGGAACAATTTAAAATTGTTTTAATTGGAGCAAGTGGAGCAGGTAAAACAAGTATTTCAATAAGATATTGTCAATCTGATTTTAGAGAATCAGAAAAAACAACAATTGGAGGTATTTAAAATAATTCACAAAATAAAAGAAAAAACTAACTAAAATCTTTTTGATATAATTTTTAACCCCAAATTTAAACTTCAATTTCAACTTTAATTTTAACTTCAATTTTAATTTTAACTTTAACTTTAACTTTAATTTTAATTTTAACTTTAATTTTAACTTTAACTTTAATTTTAACTTTAACTTTAACTTTAATTTTAACTTTAACTTTAACTTTAACTTTAACTTTAACTTTAATTTTAACTTTAATTTTAACTTTAAACTTTAATTTTAAACTTTAAACTTTAACTTTTTCACTTTAACTTTAACTTTAATTTAAATTTAATTTTAATTTTAATTTTAATTTTAACTTTAACTTTAATTTTAACTTCAACTTTAACTTTAACTTTAATTTTAACTTTAATTTTAACTTTAACTTTAACTTTAATTTTAACTTTAACTTTAACTTTAACTTTAACTTTAACTTTAATTTTAACTTTAACTTTAATTTTAACTTTAATTTTAATTTTAACTTTAATTTTAACTTTAACTTTTAATTTTAACTTCAATTTTAACTTCAATTTTAATTTTAATTTTAACTTTAATTTTAATTTTAATTTAAATTTTAACTTCAATTTTAATTTCAATTTTAACTTTAAACTTTAATTTTAATTTCAATTTTAACTTTAATTTCAATTTTAACTTTAACTTTAACTTTAATTTTAACTTTAACTTTAACTTTAACTTTAATTTCAACTTTAATTTCAACTTCAATTTTAACTTCAATTTTAACTTTAATTTTAACTTTAACTTTAACTTTAACTTTAATTTCAACTTCAATTTTAACTTTAACTTTAACTTTAATTTTAATTTTAACTTCAATTTTAATTTTAACTTCAATTTTAACTTTAACTTTAATTTTAATTTTAACTTTAATTTTAACTTTAATTTTAACTTTTAACTTTAATTTTAACTTTAATTTTAACTTTAACTTTAACTTCAATTTTAATTTTAACTTTAATTTTAACTTCAATTTAAACTTTAACTTTAACTTTAATTTTAATTTCAATTTTAACTTTAATTTCAACTTCAATTTTAACTTCAATTTTAACTTTAACTTTAACTTTAACTTTAATTTTAATTTTAACTTTAATTTTAACTTCAATTTTAACTTTAATTTTAAACTTTTAATGAAAATTATCCAAAAAAAATTACTTTTTTTTAGCTTCTTTAATGACAAAAAATGTTGAAATAAATGGAAATTCTGTGAATTTTTAAAATAATTTATAATACAAGAAAAATTTAACAAAAGAATTCATTCTGATTTAATTTTATTATTTATTTGAAGGCAAAACTTCAAATTTGGGATACTGCTGGTCAAGAAAGATATGAAAGTATGACTCCAATGTATTTTAGATCTTCAGCAGCTGCAATTGTTGTTTATGATATCACAAGCTCAGTATAAATTGATTTAAATATTTGATTTAAATATTTAATTTAAATATTTGATTTAAATATTTGATTTAAATATTTGATTTAATTATTTGATTTAATTATTTGATTTAATTATTTGATTTTAATAATTGATTTAAATATTTGATTTAAATATATTTGATTTAAATATTTGATTTAAATATTTAATTTAAATGTATTTGATTTAAATATTTGATTTATATATTTGATTTAAATATTTGATTTAAATATTTGATTTAAATATTTAATTTAAATATTTAATTTAAATATTTGATTTAAATAATTGATTTAAATATTAGATTTAATTATTTGATTTAAATATTTGATTTAAATATTTGATTTAAATATTAGATTTAAATATTTGATTTAAATATTTGATTTAAATATTTGATTTAATTATTTAATTTAAATATTTGATTTAAATATTTGATTTAATTATTTGATTTAAATTATTTGATTTAATTATTTGATTTTAAATATTTGATTTAAATATTTGATTTAAATATTTGATTTAAATATTAGATTTATATATTAGATTTAAATATTTGATTTAAATATATTTTAATTTAAATGTATTTGATTTAAATATTAGATTTATATATTTGATTTAAATATTTGATTTAAATATTTGATTTATATATTAGATTTAAATATTTTATTTAAATATTTGATTTGAATATTAGATTTAATTATTTGATTTAAATATTTGATTTATATATTTGATTTAATTATTTGATTTATATAATTGATTTAAATATTTGATTTATATATTAGATTTATATATTAGATTTATATATTAGATTTAATTATTTAATTTAATTATTTGATTTAATTATTTGATTTAATTATTTGATTTAAATATTTGATTTAATTATTTGATTTAAATATTTGATTTAAATATTTAATTTAATTATTTGATTTAAATATTAGATTTAAATATTTGATTTAAATATTTGGTTTATATATTAGATTTAAATATTTGATTTAAATATTTGATTTAAATATTTGATTTAAATATTTGATTTAAGTATTTGATTTAAATATTTGATTTAAATATTTAATTTAATTATTTGATTTAAATATTTGATTTAAATATTTAATTTAATTATTTGATTTAAATATTTGATTTGAATATTTGATTTAAATATTTAATTTTGAATTTTTAAAATTATTTTCAATAAGATTTCCTTTTCAAAAGCTCAATATTGGGTTGAACAATTTAGATCTCATTATAATTCATCTCAGAAAGCTTATCTTGTAGGAAATAAATTAGATCTTGAATCTAATAGAGCAATTGAAATAGAAAAAGCACAAAAATTTGCAAAAAAGAATGAATTAAAATTTTTTGAAGTTTCTGCAAAAAGTGGAAAAAATATTAATGAATTATTTGAATCACTTAGTAAAACTTATTTAAAAAAAAAGTTTTAATTTGAAAATATTTTTATTCCACTTTTTTCTTTTTTTTTTCCATTTTAGCTCTTGAATTAATTACGGAAAAAAAACAACAAAAAGAAATTAAACCACAAGAAATTCCTGAACAAATTCATTCAATTGCTATTGATTCTCCTGTTACAAAAAATGGATGTTGTTAAAATAAAAAAAATATTTTTTTTTTTCATTTAAATTGCAATTGAAATAAAAAAGCAATTTTTATTTATTTTTTCATTTTAGATTTGATCAAAAAAAGAAAATTAAATAATAAGGGGTTAATAATATTTTAATTATAAAATTAAATCTTTTAATAAATAAATAATAAAAATAATTAATAATCCTTTTTTTGATTTATTTTATTTTATTAAGAAAATTGATTAAATTTATTTATTTTTTCATTTTAGATTTGATCAAAAAAAGAAAATTAAATAATAAGGGTTTAATAATATTTTAATTATAAAATTAAATCTTTTAATAAATAAATAATAAAAATATTTAATAATCCTTTTTATGATTTATTTTATTTTATTAAGAAAATTGATTAAATTTATTTATTTTTCATTTTTGGATTTGATCAAAAAGAAAATTAAATAATAAGGGTTTAATAATAGTTTTAATTAGAAAATTAAATCTTTTAATAAATAAATAATAAAAATATTTAATAATCCTTTTTGATTTATTTTATTTTATTAAGAAAATTGATTAAATTTATTTATTTTTATTTTTGGATTTGATCAAAAAGAAAATTAAATAATAAGGGGTTAATAATATTTTAATTAGAAAATTAAATCTTTTAATAAATAAATAATGAAAATAATTAATAATCCTTTTTATGATTTATTTTATTTTATTAAGAAAATTGATTAAATTTATTTATTTTTTCTTTTTGGATTTGATCAAAAAAAGAAAATTAAATAATAAGGGGTTAATAATATTTAAATTATAAAATTAAATCTTTTAATAAATAAATAATAAAAATACTTAATAATCCTTTTTATGATTTATTTTATTTTATTAAGAAAATTGATTAAATTTATTTATTTTTTCATTTTAGATTTGATCAAAAAAAGAAAATTAAATAATAAGGGTTTTATAATATTTTAATTATAAAATTAAATCTTTTAATAAATAAATAATAAAAATACTTAATAATCCTTTTTTTGATTTAATTTATTTTATTAAGAAAATTGATTAAATTTATTTATTTTTTTATTTTAGATTTGATCAAAAAAAGAAAATTAAATAATAAGGGGTTAATAATATTTTAATTAGAAAATTAAATCTTTTAATAAATAAATAATAAAAATATTTAATAATCCTTTTTTTGATTTATTTTATTTTATTAAGAAAATTGATTAAATTTATTTATTTTTCATTTTGGATTTGATCAAAAAAAGAAAATTAAATAATAAGGGTTAATAATATTTAAATTAGAAAATTAAATCTTTTAATAAATAAATAATAAAAATATTTAATAATCCTTTTTTTGATTTATTTTATTTTATTAAGAAAATTGATTAAATTTATTTATTTTTTCATTTTGGATTTGATCAAAAAAAGAAAATTAAATAATAAGGGTTTAATAATATTTTAATTAGAAAATTAAATCTTTTAATAAATAAATAATGAAAATATTTAATAATCCCTTTTTTGATTTATTTTATTTTATTAAGAAAATTGATTAAATTTATTTATTTTTTTATTTTGGATTTGATCAAAAAAAGAAAATTAAATAATAAGGGGCTAATAATATTTAATTATAAAATTAAATCTTTTAATAAATAAATAGTAAAAATAATTAATAATCCTTTTTTTGATTTATTTTATTTTATTAAGAAAATTAATTAAATTTAAGAAATTAAAAAAGATTATTTTAAAGATTTGTTGGAAAAAAAAATGGTAAATTTAAACAGCTTTTGAATTGGGTTTTATTAATAAAAATGAAACTAATTGTTTTTCTTTAAACATTTTTTTTGAAACATTCAAAAAAAAATAATTTACAAAAAATAAAAATTTACAAAAAAAAAAAAAATTCATTTTTGTTTTTAATTTATAATTTTTAATATTTAGAAAATAAACTAAACATGTTGCCAAAAGAAAAAGAAAAAGAAAAAGAAAAAGAAAAAGAAAATCAAAAGCAAAAAAAATCGAAATCAAAACAAAAAATACAAGCAATTTATAAAAAACCGCGAAATCTTTATGAATATTTTGTCAACTGTTTTTTTTCTAATTATTCAGGTGACGAATCAAAAGAAAAAATCTTTCAAAAAGCACAAAAAGAATGGAATCAAGTGAAATCAGATACAGAATATGTTAGAAATTATACAAAAGGATGGCAACCTGAAGTTAGACAAACAAAAAAGAAAAAAATGCCAAAAAAACAAAAAGTAAAAAAGAAAAAAGTAAAGTCGATCAGTCCATCTGATGCTTTAGCACAACTTATTAGCAAATGTTCTCCTGAATTGATTCTCCCGTCTCAGCTCAAAAAAAATCATAATCTGATCCAGAACCTCAAAACAACAGCAAAGCATTGGATTAATTATGCGAAATTGAAAGAGGAATATGAGAATAATTTAAAGCGTCCGCCACAGCAGAAAACAGTTCTTGCCCAGAGTATTGAATCTGTGGAAAATAGTTTCCTGGATATATGTGCGGCTCTTCATGGTTTGACTCATTTACCAACTGAGGAAATGATTGGTGATTCGGATCAAATTTTGGGTTTTCTTTCAAATTTACAAGATTTTATTGGATTGATTTTGTCGGCTAAAAAAAGACTAAGAAAACGCATATATAGACAAAGAACAAGTGTAACAGCGCTGAGGAATGAGGAAGTTAAAAAGAAAAACAAGGAGAAAAAGAAAAGGGAGAAGAAAAACAAGGATGAAAAGAAAAAAAGTAAAAAAAAGAAGAGCAAGAAAAAAGAAAAAACTTATTCAAAAACGAAAATTAAAAAGGCAAATTCATTTTCGCCTGGTGAACAAGAATTTACAAAGGAAAAAATGCGAACAAGAAGCAAAGATCGACTAAATGAAAATCAAAATGAAAATGAAAATCAAAATCAAAATCAAAATCTAAATGAAATTCAAAATCAAAATCAAAATCAAAATCAAATTCAAAATCAAAATCAAAATCAAAATCAAATTCAAATTCAAAATCAAATTCAAATTCAAATTCAAAATCAAATTCAAATTCAAAATCAAAATCAAAATCAAATTCAAAATGATTTTTTTGATGATTCTATAATACGCTCTAGAAGTGATAATACAATCAATTCATTCATCAAAACAAATCCGCAAACAAGAAAAGAGAAAAAGCGCAAGAACCAAATTGATGATCCAATTGAAAATTTGGACAAACTTTTAAACGAAACATTTAATTCAGAAAATCAAATTCAAAATCAAATTCAAAATCAAATTCAAAATCAAAATGCATTTATATTCGAAAACAAGCATCTTATCAATACAAACGAAATAGACTCCACAAATAAATTACAAAACAAACAAGAAATAATAGAAGAAAAGGAACTGATGAAAACAAACCAAATAAACATGAATCCAAAACAGCAATTTGATATGAATTTAGATCCACAAAACGCATTTGATATCAGATTTTCACCCGAAAATTGGGCGAGAGAATTTAGAATTAACAACAAGAACCCATCGTTTTTGGGAAATGATTTGTTCATCACAAAAGAGATTTTTGAGAATTCACAATCAAGGGGGTTGGGGCTTAATACACGATTTGAAGACCCATTGCAATCCCAATCAAATCCGTTTTTTTTTGAATTTGATGACATGCAAACAGAACACGATATTTACTCGATTGATCCCCTTCCTTACCAGTTTCACGACATGCGTTTTGACGATCGGTTCAATTACAATTCATTGGGTTTTTCAGAAAACCAAAATGGCGACTTAACAACTGAAATTTCAGGAATAAATTCTGCAGAATGGTATGAATCCCAAAAAAAATTGATTCATCTTATCAATTTGGGTGAGGAATTGTATCCAATGCCGCACACAAAAATGTCCAGCTTTATCCACGAAATGAAAAACATTAACGCGGTTGATCTCAAGTATATTCTGGACAAATATACAATACCGCCAACCCTTTCAAATTCACTGGAGATCCAATTGACAAAAAGATGCCCACTTTTTCGCATCAAAAGAAACCAACGATCCATCTTTCTCAACATGCACACACTTGAGAACAAGAAACAATTTGAGGAGTTTATGAAGATTGATGAAGAGATCTTGAGCGGATCAGAAACGGACAAAACTAAAGAAAAGAAAAACAAAAAAATATCCCCCCAAAAAAAGCAGAAAATCCCCTCTTTTTTTGCCGATTCAAGTAAAAGAATATTTGACTTGATTCCTTCAGAAAAAAACTTTTTTTCTCCTTTAAATTTAATTGAAAAATTGCCGAAAGAAGCAAGAAAAATGTGCGAATTGATTCTTCAGGAGTCTTCACGCAAGATCAAAAACGCAATCGACATCTCGGGAGACCTTGTCAAATTTTTTGTCGACGATTCGCAGAGATTCAGTCCGTTAGCAAGAGATGAAGAAAAACTTATAGAGAAGAACAATCGAGGAAAATCAACTGCACGCATTGACATGCATATTGACTCAAGTTTCTGCCAGACACAGATCAGACACTTAGTGGAGTTTGCATCGCAAAACACGGAAGAGATGACACTAATGATATGCAGCCGTCTGCCATCTGTTTATTTGGGGATCAGCTCACCAACCCAAACGTCGTTCCAACTTTCTCAATTTTTTCGGTTTTCGGATCAAAAATTTGCAAATTTATTGGGACCTTTTCCTGGATATGATCTGGTGCCTTCAGGGTTTCTCACTGCACATTTTGAAAGTGATAAAAACACATATATCGATGATTTATCAAGACCGCATTTAGGTTTTCCTAGTCATGGAACAATTGACGTTGTTTTAAGACCTTCGAAGTTTGTGGTTACGACTGCAGAGACTCACGCGAATGACATAATAAAAATACTAAAACAAGCAGAAATCAAACCAGCACTGAGTCTTGTTGTTGATTATGGCGATCCAGATCTCGATCCACAGTCTCTGATTGCGATATTTTATTTCGGAAGATTGTGGAGAGATCTTGATCTTGATTTTTTGGCCATTTCAACTTATGGACCTGATCCAAATAATTCTTTCCAGAAACGCAGCGCACAATCACGCGATCGGAACACGCATTCTATCGAGACAAATGTGTTGTTGAAGTTTTGGGAAATTTTCCGAAAGAAGATGAAAAATAACGGAATAAGTGCATGTTATAAAAACGAAAGAACTCCACCTTGTTTCCAAGCAAATCTGCAGGAAAAAGAGTTGAATAAGCAAGAACACAGCATATTCCGTCATGCATCAAAAGAGTTGATTTCGTTTATTGAGGAGCTTCAGTTTTCGGACTTGGAAATCAAAGCTAAATATGCGCCTGACTCATCGATCCCTGATTATTACCACGATTACCATCTCTTGAGACTGTTTCTTGCGTCGGATCCGCAAGAGGTCTCTGGAGATCCAAAGCTTTTCCAGCTGCGCCAGGAGTTTATCTTCTTCTTTAAGCATATTGACATGAGACAGTATTTTACTAGTTTCACAAAGTGTAAAAATCCTAATTGTCCTCATTGTTCAGTTCATCCGTTGCGTTCTCTTTATCTTTTCCGTTCTTTTGCTAATAATAATTCCCGTTTTTTCTCTCCTTCTCCTTCTTTTAATTTCCCTCAGAGATTCCGCTCTTTTCTTGAGGAAATTCATGATCAGAATTTTGCTCAATCTGACCAATTTCTTCCTTCAGTTAAAAATATTCATAAATTTTGTTGTTTGAAATCTGATTGTTTGTTTTCTACTTTTGATTCAAAAGAGTTTCAAAGACATTTAGAATTGGTTCATGATTCAAAATCAAACAGTGAATTTAAATTTTAAGAAGAAAGAAAAAAAGGAAAAAATTATTTTGTTAATAAAAATGTTAATCAAATAAAAATTCAAATCAAAAATTTAAATCAAATCAAAAATTTAAATTAAAAATAATTTAAATTAAAAATAATTTAAATTAAAAATAATTTAAATCAAAAATAATTCAAATAATCAAAAATAATTTAAATCAAAAATAATTTAAATTAAAAATAATTTAAATCAAAAATAATCTAAATCAAAAATAATTTAAATCAAAAATAATTTAAATTAAAAATAATTTAAATCAAAATAATTTAAATCAAAAATAATTTAAATCAAAAATAATCTAAATTAAAAATAATTTAAATCAAAAATAATTTAAATTAAAAATAATTTAAATCAAAAATAATTTAAATCAAAATAATTTAAATCAAAAATAATTTAAAATCAAAAATAATTTAAATCAAAAATAATTTAAATCAAAAATAAATTTAAATCAAAAATAATTTAAATTAAAAATAATTTAAATTAAAAATTTAAATTAAAAATAATTTAAATTAAAAATAATTTAAATCAAAAATAATTTAAATCAAAAATAATTTAAATTAAAAATAATTTAAATTAAAAATAATTTAAATCAAAAATAATTTAAATCAAAAATAATTTAAATCAAAAATTTAAACTAAATCAAAAATAATTTAAATCAAAAATAATTTAAATTAAAAATAATTTAAATCAAAAATAATTTAAATCAAAAATAATTTAAATCAAAAATAATCTAAATCAAAAATAATCTAAATCAAAAATAATTTAAATCAAAAATTTAAATCAAATTAAAAATAATTTAAATCAAAAATTTAATCTAAATTAAAAATAATTTAAATTAAAAATAATTTAAATCAAAAATAATTTAAATTAAAAATAATTTAAATCAAAAATAATCTAAATTAAAAATAATTTAAATCAAAAATAATTTAAATCAAAAATAATTTAAATCCAAAAATAATTTAAATCAAAAATAATTTAAATCAAAAATAATTTAAATCAAAAATAATTTAAATCAAAAATAATTTAAATCAAAAATAATTTAAATCAAAAATAATTTAAATCAAAAATAATTTAAATTAAAAATAATTTAAATCAAAAATAATTTAAATCAAAAATAATTTAAATCAAAAATAATTTAAATCAAAAATAATTTAAATCAAAAATAATTTAAATCAAAAATAATTTAAATCAAAAATAATTTAAATCAAAAATAATTTAAATCAAAAATAATTTAAATTAAAAATAATTTAAATCAAAAATAATTTAAATCAAAAATAATTTAAATCAAAAATAATTTAAATTAAAAATAATTTAAATCAAAAATAATTTAAATCAAAAATAATTTAAATCAAAAATAATTTAAATCAAAAATAATTTAAATTAATAATAATTTAAATCAAAAATAATTTAAATCAAAAATAATTTAAATTAAAAATAATTCAAATCAAAAATAATTTAAATCAAAAATAATTCAAATCAAAAATAATTTAAATCAAAATTAATTTAAATCAAAAATAATTTAAATCAAAAATAATTTAAATTAAAAATAATTTAAATCAAAAATAATTTAAATCAAAAATAATTTAAATCAAAAATAATTTAAATCAAAAATAATTTAAATCAAAAATAATCCAAATTAAAAATAATCTAAATTAAAAATAATTTAAATCAAAAATAATTTAAATCAAAAATAATTTAAATCAAAAATAATTTAAATCAAAATTCAAATCAAAAATAAGGTAAGTTTTGTGATTAGAAATCTTGTGTCTTTTGTTTATTACAGCTCAGTTTTTGGTGGAAAAATATTATTATTTTTTTTTTCTGAATTTGAGTAAAAAAAAAAAGTAGAAAAAAGAAAAAAAAAAAGACACAAAAATCAAATCACAAAAAAAAAAAGCAAAAAAAAAAAAGAAAAAAAAAAGCAAAAAAAAAAAGTAAAAAAAATGGAAAAAAAAAGGAGAAGAAAAAATTTGGAATGGTCAAAAAAAAAAAGAAAGAAGAACCAACAAGAAGAGAAGAAGAGAAGAAGATAAAAGAAGGGAAAAGTTATTGAAAATAGTCTGGAATATCCTTAGCAGTTTCAAGAGTTGGGAAGATTCTTTCACTATCAGGAGCAGCAGTATAAGTGTTGTAATTAAAGTTAAAAATTGGATCAGATTCTTTATCAGATTCGTTATAAACTTCCAAAATTGTTGCGACATTTCCACATCGATAACAGAAATTTGGTGCAGACCATATTGTTGATAATTTTCGAGAAAATATGATTTGATGTCCGTCTAAACATAGTTGGTGCGATCTTACTATTAGACTTAGATTGTTACCTTGAATAAATTTGTTAACTGTATCTTGTCCAAAAAGATATCCTGGCCCTCTTTTAATTTTAAATTTAATTTTAATTTTAATTTTAATTTAAATTTTAATTTTAATTTTAATTTTAATTTTAATTTTAATTTTTATATTAATTTTAATTTTAATTTTAATTTTAATTTTAATTTTAATTTTAATTTTAATTTTAATTATAATTTTAATTTTAATTTAAATTTTAATTTTAATTTTAAATTTAATTTTAATTTTAATTTTAATTTTAAATTTAATTTTAATTTTAATATTTTAATTTTGATTTTCAGTTTAATTTTAATTTTAATTTTAATTTTAATTTTAATTTTATAAAAATTTTAATTTTAATTAACCGAATCTTTAATTTTAATTTTATTTTTAATTTTATATTTTTCATTTTAATTATAATTTTAATTTTTGATTTTGAAATTTATCAAGAACTGAATCTTTAATTTTAATTTTAATTTTAAAAATTAATTTTAATTTTAATTATAATTTTAATTTTAATTTTGATTTTATAAATGAATTTTAATTTTAATTATTTTAAATTTAATTTTAATTTTAATTTTAATTTTAATTTTAATTTTAATTATTGAAAATAATTACTTGATCTATTGTTGAAATTGAAGGAGAAAGTCCAGCATGAACACAAAATATTTTTGAATCAATTAATGCAGCAATTTGAAGATAATCAAACATTTCAGTAAAATACTTCCAAACATTCGTGTTTCCATATTTTCTTAAACATTCACCATAAAATCCATAAACCTAATTTTCAAAATTTTTTAAAATATAAAAATTTTTTGTTTCAACAAGACATTTTAAAATTTTTTTTAACATGAAATTTACTTGTGTAACGGCTCTTGATTCATGATTTCCTCTTAATAAAGTTATTCTTGATGGATAACGAATCTTTAAACAAGCAAGAAGAGATAGAGTTTCAACACTAAAATATTTATCGTAATTTTAATTTTAATTTTAATTTTAATTTTAATTAATTTAATAATATAAACCTATAATATCCTCGATCAACATAATTTCCTAAAAAAAGATAATTTGTATCAGGACACTCACCACCAACTTTGAACATTTCCATTAAATCATAATATTGTCTAAATAATTTTATAATTCATTTTATAATTCATTTTATAAATAATTTTATAAATAATTTTATAAATAATTTTATAAATAATTTTATAAATAATTTTATAAATAATTTTATAAATAATTTTATAAATAATTTTATAAATAATTTTATAAATAATTTTATAAATAATTTTATAATTAATTTTATAAATAATTTTATAATTAATTTTATAAATAATAATTAATTTTAATAAATAATTTTATAAATAATTTTATAAATATAATTTTATAAATAATTTTATAAATAATTTTATAAATAATTTTAAAATTTTTTATATAAATAATTTTATAAAATAATTTTATAAATAATTTTATAATTTAATTTTATAAATAATTTTTATAAATAATTTTATAAATAATTTTATAAATAATTTTATAAATAATTTTATAAATAATTTTAATAAATAATTTTATAAATAATTTTAATAAATAATTTTATAAATAATTTTATAAATAATTTTATAAATAATTTTATATTTAATTTTATATAAATAATTTTATAAATAATTTTATAAATAATTTTATATATAATTTTATAAATAATTTTATAAATAATTTTATAAATAATTTTATAAATAATTTTATAAATAATTTTATAATTTTATAATTTTATAAATAATTTTATAAATAATTTTATAAATAATTTTATAAATAATTTTATAAATAATTTTATAATTAATTTTATTAATTAATTTTATAAATAATTTTATAAATAATTTTATAAATAATTTTATAAATAATTTTATAAATAATTTTATAAATAATTTTATAAATAATTTTATATTTAATTTTTATAAATAATTTTATAAATAATTTAATTTTATAAATAATTTTATAAATAATTTTATAAATAATTTTATAATTAATTTTATAAATAATTTTATAATTAATTTTATAAATATTTAATTTAATAAATAATTTTATAAATAATTTTATATTTAATTTTATAAATAAATTTTATAAATAATTTTATAAATAATTTTATAAATAATTTTATAAATAATTTTATAAATAATTTTATAAATAATTTTATAAATAATTTTATAAATAATTTTATAAATAATTTTATGAATAATTTTATATATAATTTTATAAATAAATTTATAAATAATTTTATATAATTTAATTTATAAATAATTTTATATATAATT
Source organism: Anaeramoeba ignava (assembly GCA_028826165.1). Lineage (NCBI taxonomy): Eukaryota > Anaeramoebidae > Anaeramoeba > Anaeramoeba ignava. Next base: position 83,607 of record JAPDFW010000133.1, on the reverse strand, counting down.
TTATAAATAATTTTATAATTCATTTTATAATTTTTTATAATTCATTTTATAATTAATTTTATAATTAATTTTATAAATAATTTTATATTTATAAATAATTTTATAAATAATTTTATAAATAATTTTATAAATAATTTTATAAATAATTTTATAATTCATTTTATAAATAATTTTATAATTAATTTTATAAATATAATTTTTATAAATAATTTTATAAATAATTTTATAAATAATTTTATAAATAATTTTATAAATAATTTTATAAATAATTTTATAAATAATTTTATAAATAATTTTATAAATAATTTTATAAATATATTTAATTTTATAATTAATTTTATAAATAAATAATTTTATAAATAATTTTATAAATAATTTTATAAATAATTTTATAAGTAATTTAATAAATAATTTTATAAATAATTTTATAAATTTTTATAAATTTTAATAATTTTATAAATAATTTTATAAATAATTTTATAAATAATTTTATAAATAATTTTATAAATAATTTTATATTTAATTTTATAAATAATTTTATAAATAATTTTATAAATAATTTTATAAATAATTTTATATTTAATTTAATTTTATAAATAATTTTATAAATAATTTAATAATTAATTTTAAAATAATTTTATAAATTTTTATAAATATAATTTTTATAAATAATTTTAAAATAATTTTATAAATAATTTTATAAATAATTTATAAATAATTTTATAAATAATTTTATAAATTAATTTTATAAATAATTTTATAAATAATTTTATAAATAATTTTATAAATAATTTTATAAATAATTTTTATAAATAATTTTATAAATAAATTTATAAATAATTTTATAAATAATTTTATAAATAATTTTATAAATAATTTTATAAATAATTTTATAATTAATTTTATAATTTTTTTTATAAAATAATTTTATAAATAAATAATTTTATAAATAATTTTATAAATAATTTTATAAATAATTTTATAAATAATTTTATATTTAATTTTATAAATAATTTTATAAATAATTTTATAAATAATTTTATATTTAATTTTATAATTAATTTTATAAATAATTTTATAAATAATTTTATAAATTTTTATAATTTTAATTTTTTATAAATAATTTTATAAATATTTTATAAATAATTAAATTTTTATAAATAATTTTATAAATAATTTTAATAAATAAATTTTTATAAATAATTTTATAATTAATTTAATAAATAGATTTTATAAATAATTTTATAAATTCATTTTTTAAATAGATTTTTTAAATAGATTTTTTAAATAGATTTGCTTTTTTTTTTAATTAAGAAATTATAAGTAAATAATTTCATAAAGGAAATCAAGTAAAAATACCCATGAATATCGCCAACAACTGAAACAGGAGTTTTGACAACAGCTACATTTGATTCATAAATCAACAACTCTTTAATTTTATCACAAATTTCTTTCACAATTTGTTCAGGAAGTACTTCAGGTGGGTTTTTTGTTAGTTTCTCAATACACCAATCAACATCCATTCTTAATTTTAAATCAAATAAAATTATTGATTTACTTTTTCTTTTTTTTTGGTTTTTTTGTTTGTAAAAAATTTTGAATGAAAAAAAAATGAAAAAAAAAAATTTAAATTTTAATTATTTTTCTTTTTTTCTTTTTATTTTTTTCTTTTTTTTTTTATTTTTATTTAAGTGGGCATAATTCAAAAAAATTTTTTTAATTTACAAATAATTTTAAATAATTTTGACTAATTTTTTTAATTTAATTTTTTTATTTTTTTTCATTTTTTTTTTACTTTAATTTTTCAATTATTCTTTCAATTTCGTAATTATAAATTTATTTAAAATTAAATTTTTTACATCATTTCTTATTAAAATTATATTAAATTTAAATTATATCAAGTTTAAATTGATATCAAATTTAAATTGATATTAAGATTAAATTATATCAAGATTAAATTATAACAAGTTTAAATTATATCAAGTTTAAATTATATCAATATTAAATTATATCGAGATTAAATTATATCAAGTTTAAATTATATTAAATTTAAATTATATTAAGTTTAAATTATATCAAGTTTAAATTATATCAAGATTAAATTATATCAAGTTTAAATTATATCAAGTTTAAATTGATATTAAATTTAAATTATATTAAATTTAAATTATATCAAGATTATATTAAATTTAAATTATATCAAGTTTAAATTATATCGAGATTAAATTATATTAAATTTAAATTATATTAAGTTTAAATTATATCAAGTTTAAATTATATCAAGTTTAAATTATATCAAGTTTAAATTATATTAAATTTAAATTATATTAAATTTAAATTATATCAAATTTAAATTCATATCAAGTTTAAATTGATATTAAAATTTAAATTTTAAATTATATCAAATTTTAAAATTATATCAAGTTTAAATTATCATTTAATTTAAAATTTAAAATTATATCAAGTTTAAATTATATCAAAAAATTATATCAAAATTATATCAAATTTAAATTATATCAAGTTTAAATTATATCAAGTTTAAATTATATCAAATTTAAATTATATCAAAATCAAATTTAAATTATATCAAGTTTAAAATTATATCAAATTTAAATTATATATATTTATAATTAAAAATTTAAATTATATTAAATTTAAATTATATCAAATTTAAATTATATCATATAAATTATAAAGTTTAAATTATATCAAGTTTAAATTATATCAAGTTTAAATTTATATCAAGTTTGAAATTATAGTTTAAATTTAAATTATAATTCAAATTTATATCAAATTTATATCAAGTTTAAATTATATCAAGTTTAAATTATATAAGTTTAAATTATATATTTAATTTAAATTTAAATTATCAAATTTAAATTATATCAAGTTTAAATTAATCAAATTTATATCAAAAAATTAAGTTTAAATTATATCAAGTTTAAATTATATATCAAATTATATTTAAAATTTATATCAAGTTTAAATTATTTAAATTATATCAAGTTTAAATTATATAAATTATATAAGTTAAATTAAATTTAAATATTTAAATTATATCAAATTTAAATTATATCAAGTTTAAATTATATTAATATTAAATTTAAATCAAAGTTTAAATTATATCAAGTTTAAAATTTATATTTAAATTATATTAAGTTTAAATTATATCAAGATTAAAATTTAAATTATATTAAATTTAAATTATTATATTAAGTTTAAATTTAAATTATATCAAGTTTAAATTATATCAAGTTTAAATTATATCAAGTTTAAATTATATCAAATTTAAATTATATCAAATTTAAATTATATCAAGTTTAAATTATATCAAGTTTAAATTATATCAAATTTAAATTATATCAAGTTTAAATTATATTAAATTTAAATTATATCAAGTTTAAATTATATTAAGTTTAAATTATATCAAATTTAAATTATATTAAATTTAAATTGATATTAAATTATATCAAGTTTAAATTATATCAAGTTTAAATTATATCAAGTTTTTAAATTATATCAAGTTTAAATTATAAAGTTTATATCAAGTTTAAATTATATAAATTATATCAAGTTTTAAATTATATCAAGTTTAAATTCAATTATATCAAGTTTAAAAATTATATCAAGTTTAAATTATATCAAGTTTAAATTATATCAAATTTAAATTATATTAAGTTTAAATTATATCAAGTTTAAATTATATCAAGTTTAAATTATATCAAGTTTAAATTATATAAAATTATATTAAATTTTAATCAAGTTTAAATTGATATCAAATTAAATTATGTCAATATTTAAATTATATCAAGTTTATTATAAAATTTAAATTATATTAAGTTTAAATTATATTAAATTTAAATTATATCAAGTTTAAATTTAAATTATATCAAGTTTAAATTATATCAAGTTTAAATTAATCAAATTTAAATATCAAGTTTAAATTATATCAAGTTTAAATTATGATATTAAATTCCAAATTATATCAAATTTAAATTATATTAAATTTAAATTATATTTTAAATTTAAATTTATATCAAGTTTAAAAATTATATCAAATTTAAATTATATCAAGTTTAAATTGATGATATTAAATTTAAATTATATTAAGTTTAAATTATATCAAGTTTAAATTATATTAAATTTAAATTATATTTAAATTTAAATTATATCAAATTTAAATTATATCAAATTTAAATAATTATATCAAGTTTAAATTGATATTAAATTAAAAATTTAAATTATATCAAGTTTAAATTATATTTATATTAAGTTTAAATTAAATTATATTTAAGTTTAAATTATAAATTATATCAAGTTTAAATATAAGTTTAAATTATATCAAGTTTAAATTATATCAAGTTTAAATTATATCAAGTTTAAATTATATCAAAAATTATTAAGTTTAAATTATATCAAGTTTAAATTATATTAAATTTAAATTATATCAAGATTAAATTATATCAAGTTTAAATTTAATTATATTAAATTATATTAAGTTTAAATTATATCAAGTTTAAATTGATTTAAATTATTAAATTATATTAAATTTAAATTATATCAAGTTTAAATTAAATTTATATATCAAAGTTTTAAATTATATTAAATTTAAATTATATTAAATTTAAATTATATTAAATTTAAATTATATTTAAGTTTAAATTATATCAAGTTTAAATTGATATTAAATTTAAATTATATTAAGTTTAAATTAAAATTTAAAATTATATTAAATTTTAAATTATATCAAGTTTAAATTGATATTAAGTTTAAAATTATATTTAAGTTTAAATTATATTAAATTTAAATTAAAATTTAAATTATATCAAGTTTAAATTATATCAAGTTTAAATTTAAAATTATATCAAGTTTAAATTATATCAAGTTTAAATTGATATTAAGTTTAAATTATATCAAGTTTAAATTGATTATATTAAGTTTTAAATTAACATATTTAAGTTTAAATTATATTAAATTTAAATTAAATTAAATAAATTTTTTAAATTATATTAAATTTTAAAATATATATTAAATTGAAAATTATATCAAGTTTTAAATTATATCGAGATTAAATTATATTTTAAATTTAAATTGATATTAAATTTAAATTATATCAAGTTTAAATTATATTAAATTTAAATTATATCAAGTTTAAATTATATCAAGTTTAAATTATATCAAGATTAAATTATATCAAGTTTAAATTATATCAAGTTTAAATTAATATTTAAATTATATCAAGATTAAATTATATCAAGTTTAAATTATATCAAAATTAAATTATATCAAGTTTAAATTATATCAAAATTATTTCAAAATTATATCAAAATTATTTCAAAATTATTCCAAAATTATTTCAAAATCAAAATTCAAATCATTTTAAAATTAAATTGTTAATAAAAAATAAATAGATAGAAATAAAAATATTAAATGGAAAAAAAAGAAATAAAATCTAAACAAATATTTGGTATTTCATTAACGGAATTAGAAAAAAGAGAAGAAGAAACACCAATCCCAAGAATTGTTACAAATTCTGTGAATTATTTGAAAAAAAAAAGCATAGAAACAACAGGAATTTTTCGTATTCCAGGAAATAAAACAGAAATGGAATCAATTATAAAAAGATGGAATAAAGGAGAAGTTATTGATTATGAAAAAGAAAAAACTTTGGAATTCACTGTTGCTTCTCTTTTGAAACAATTTGCTAGAGATCTTCCTCAATCTTTATTATCAAATTCTTTAATTCAAGAATTTTTCAAATTTGAAAATTTAAATCAAAGAGAAAAAATTTTTCAAACAAAAAGTTTATTAGAAAATATTCCCATTTATAATTGTAAAATTCTACAAAAGATTATGTTATTATTAAGAAAAATATCTCGACATTCTGATGAGAATTTAATGAATGCTTCTGCTTTAGCGTAAATTTATCCAATTTTTTACTTTAAATTTTTAATCAAATTTTTTTTAATTTGAATTTAGAATGGTTTTTCTTCCTTCTTTTTGTCATGAACAAGATTTACAATCAAATGAAACTGCTCAAATAATTTCTTTTTTTATTAAAAATTCAAAATTAATTTTTCCAGATTTTAAATAAATAAAAAAATAAATAAAAAAATAAAATAAAAAAAAATAATGCTTTCTACTGGAATCGAACCAGTGACCTCTTGTTTACAAGACAAGCGCTCTACCGGCTGAGCTAAGAAAGCAAATTATTTTAAATTTAAATTTTTTCTTATTTTTTTTTTTTCAAAAAGTTATATATTTATTTAATAATTTTTAATAAAAATAAATAAAAAATTTTTTAATTAAATTTTTATTTTTTTTTTTCATTTTTTTCCTCATTTATTTTTTCCTCAAATTTTTTTTTTTTGTTAATTTTTATATCAAATGGATTCTCAAGAAAAAAAAATGGCAGCAACTTTATTACTTCATATTGTTTATCCATTTCATCAATCAACACAAACTATGGATTCTTCACCAGTTGCTCTTGTTCGAGAAATTAAAGAAAGAATTTTTAAAATAAATGGATTAGATATGAATCGATTTGAAGATTATGGACTTTATTGTACTTCTGATAATGGTTTTTGGTTAGAAGAAGATAGAACTTTAATGAGTTATGAACTTTGGAAACAAGTATTTGCAAAATTTTTTATTTACAAATAATGAAATTGCAAAAAAAAAACGCTTTAGAAATTTTTTTCCAAATTTAATTACAAATTTATTTACAAATTTAATTACAAATTTATTTATATATTTAATTATATATTTAATTATATATTTAATTATAAATTTAATTATAAATTTAATTATATATTTATTTATATATTTATTTACAAATTTATTTATATATTTATTTATAAATTTAATTACAAATTTAATTATTTATATATATTTATTTATAAATTTAATTACAAATTTAATTATAAATTTATTTATATATTTATTTATATATTTAAAATTTATTTATATATTTATTTATATATTTATTTATTATTTATTTATATATATTTTTATTTATTTATAAATTTATTTATATATTTATTTTTATATAAATTTATTTATATTTATTTATTTATATATTTATTTATATATTTATTTTTATTTATATATTTATTTATTTATTTATATTTATTTATATTTATTTATTTTATTTTTTATATATTTATTTTTATTTATATTTATTTATATTAATTATTTTATTTATTTATTTTATTTATATTTATTTAATATATTTATTTATATATATAAATTTATTTATAAATTTATTTAATTATAAATTTATTTATATATTTATTTATAAATTTATTTATATATTTATTTATATATTTATTTATATTTATTTTTATAAATTTATTTTTATTTATATATTTATTTATATATTTATAAATTTATTTATAAATTTATTTATATTTTTATATTATTTATTTATAAATTTATTTATATATTTATTTATATATTTATTTATATATTTATTTATATATTTATTTATATATTTATTTATATATTTATAAATTTATTTTATATATTTATTTTATATATTTTATTTATATTTTTATTTTATTATTTTTATTTATTTATTTTATTTTATTTTATATTTTTTATTATTTGTTTATATGTTTATTTATATTTTTTTATATTTTTATTTATTTATTTATTTATTTATTTTTGTTTATTTTATATTTATTGTTTATATATTTATTTATATTTTTGTTTATTTTTTATTTATTTATATATTTTATTATTTATTTATAATATTTATTTATATTTTTATATATGTTTTGTTATTTTTTATATTATTTATATTTGTTTTTTAATATTTTATTTATGTATTTATTTATTTTATTTATATTTTATTTATATTTATTTGTTATTTATTTATATATTTGTTGTATATTTTATATATTTATTTATTTATTTATTTATTTATTTTATTTATATATTTATTTTATTTATTTATTTATTTTATTTTATATATTTTGTTTATATATTTATTTTTTTATTTTTTTATATATATTTATTTATTTATTTTATATATTTATATATTTTTATTTTATATATTTTATTATTTTTATTTTATGTTTTTTTTATATATATTTATTTATATTTATTTATTTGTTTTTTTATATTTTATTTATAAATTTATTTTATATTTATTTATTTATTTATTATATTTATTTATATATTTGTTTATTTATATATATATTTTATATTTTTATTTTATTATATATTTTTATTTATTTATTTTATTTATATATTTATTTTATATATTTTATTTGTTTTTATTTATATTATTTATTTATATATTTATTTATATATTTATTTTATATAAATTTATATATTTATTTATATATTTATTTATAATTTTAAATTTATATATTTATTTATATATATTTATTTATATATTTATTTATAAATTTATTTATTTTGTTAAATTTATTTATATTTTATTTATATATTTATTTATATATTTATTTATAAATTTATTTATATATTTATTTATTTATTTATTTATATATTTTATTTATATTTTTATTTATATTTATTTATTTTTTGTTTATTTAATTTATTTTTATATATTTATTTATAAATTTATTTATAAATTTATTTAAATTTATTTTTAATTATATATTTATTTATATATTTAATTATATATTTATTTATAAATTTATTTATATATTTAATTACAAATTTATTTATATATTTATTTACAAATTATATATTTTATTTATATATATTTATTTTATTTATAAATTTATTTATATATTTATTTATAAATTTTATTTATAAATTTATTTATATTTATGTATTAATTTATATATTAATTTATTTAATTATATATTTATTTTATAAATTTATTTATATTATATATTTTAATTATAAATTTAATTTATAAATTTATTTTAATTACAAATTTAATTATATATTTATTTATATATTTATTTTTTAATTACAAATTTATTTATAAATTTAATTACAAATTTATTTATAAATTTAATTATATATTTAATTACAAATTTATAAATTTATTATATATTTAATTTATTTATTTATATATTTTAAATTTATTTTATATATTTATTTACACAAATTTATTTATATATTTATTTATTTATTTTTTTTATATTTATTTATTTATTTTATTTATATTTTATATATTTATTTATATTTATTTATATATTTATTTATAAATTTATTTATATATTTATTTAATTATAAATTTATTTATAAATTTATTTATAAATTTATTTATTTATATATTTATTTATATATTTAATTATTTATATATTTATATATATATTTAATTATATATTTATTTATATATTTATTTATATAAAAAAAGGAATCAATCGAATTTAGACAAAGAATCGCTTTGTTTATTAATGTTAAATATCAAAAACAAGATAAAAATATTGAAATTCTTGAAGGTGTTTCTCTTGCTCAACAACTTCCTAAAATTACAAGAGAATTTGGAGAAGAAAATTTTTATGATTTTAGTTTATTTCATGGAAATCGTAATTGAAAATTGAAAATTGGAAATTAAAAAATAAAAAATTATATTGAAAATTTTCAAAACTTGAAATTTAGATCCACTTGATAGAAATAAATCAATTACAAACCAAAATATTGATGATATTCAAAACGCAAGTTTTACTCTTGTTAGAAAAGTCAAATTTAGACAAGATCAAAATCAAATTAAAGTAAATTAAAAAAAAAATCTAAATATAATTCAATTTATCAAAACAAAAATATCATTTAGAAAGAAGAAGATTCTACTCCAATATTCACTTATCCATTAAGTTATGCTTTAAATCGAGGTGGAAGACAACATGAAGTACCAAGAATATTAGTCAAATGCTTTGACTTTATTGAAAAAAATGGGATTAATGTTGAAGGAATTTACAGAAAAATGGGAACCTCAGAAAATGTTGCTAAATTGAAAGAATTTTTTGACCAAAGTATTTTAAAAATGAATAAAATATTCAAAAATAAACTCCTAACATGAAATTTCCAAAAATAAAAAAATCAAAAAATTCAGCTGATGATCTTGAAATTGAAAGTGTGACTAAATCACCTCATGATACAGCAGAAATTGTTAAACTTTATCTGAGAGAACTTGGCGAACCTTTGATTCCAAACAGTTTATATGACGATTTTATCAAAGCAGATGGTTTGTTTTAATTTCTTATTCAAAATAAAAATAACACAAATTAATTCAAAATGAAAAACTTTGAAAAGGATTTTCTATTTTATGGGAAAAAATGGAGTTTTTGAATTCATTAGTCGATTCACTTCCAAAACCCAACTTTGAATCACTGAAATTACTTTGTCAGCATATGAACAAGGTTTCAGGTGCATCAAGCCATAATAAAATGACTCTATCAAATCTCGCAATGTTTATTGGGCCTTTAATTCTCCGTAAAAAAGTCGAAGAAACACAACAACAATATTCGATTTGCTTGATATTATTTCAAGAATTCGAATTTCTATTTCTTGTAAAAAAAAAAATAAATGAAAAAATTTTCCAAAAATAAAACATTAACATGAAATGAAATGAAATGAAAAACAGAAAAAACCTAAAAATTATATTCCAGATATTTATGCAAAAGCAAATTTTGCATTCAAAGCAGAAAGGGAAGATGAACTCGAATTCGATGAAGGAGATATTCTCGAAATAATTTCCAAAAAAATAGGTGAAGAAGATGAAAAAGAAGGTGGTTGGTGGTTTGCAAAATCGGTTGTTTCAGGAAAAGAGGGTTTGATTCCTTCTTCTTATGTTGAAATGACAAGAGACTATGTTCCTCCAAGAAAAGGATCCAGTTCTCAAAAACATAAGGGAATCAAAGCTGAAATTTTATCTCTTGAAAAGAACTTTGAAATATGATATTGAATTGAGAAAAGAATTGGAACAAAGAAATGATGCTTTAACAAAACAAATTAATGAGCTTCAAAAAAAGATTGAAAAAATTGCGATTGAAAAACAGGAAATTTTGGAATTAGTTCATCAAAAATTTGGTGATGAATTTCAAATTTAAACAATTTAAGGAAAAAAACAAAAAAATTTAAAAAAAAAAATCAAACACAAGTACAGAAAAAGAAAATGATTGAAATTTTTTTTTTTTTAACTAAATGAAATCAATTCAAATAAATTAAATCAAAATTAAATCAAAATTTAATTAAAATTAAATTAAAATTAAATCAAAATTAAATTAAAATTAAATCAAAATTAAATTAAAATTAAATCAAAATTAAATTAAAATTAAATCAAAATTAAATTAAAATTAAATCAAAATTAAATTAAAATTAAATCAAAATTTAATAAAAATTAAATTAAAATTAAATCAAAATTAAATTAAAATTAAATCAAAATTAAATCAAAATTAAATCAAAATTTAATTAAATTAAATCAAAATTAAATTAAAATTAAATCAAAAATAAATTAAAATTAAATCAAAAATTAAAATTAAAATTAAATTAAAATTAAATCAAAAATAAATCAAAATTAAATTAAAAAAATTTTAAAATCAAAATTAAATCTTTAAAATTAATTAAATCAAAATTAAATTTTTAAATCAAAATTTTTAATAAAAATTAAATTAAAATTAAATCCAAAATTAAATCAAAATTAAATCAAAATTAAATTTTTAAATTTTTAAATTAAATCAAAAAAAATTAAAATTTTGGATAATTAAAAATAAATCAAAATTAAATCAAAAATAAATCAAAATTAAATTAAAATTAAATCAAAATTAAATTAAAATTAAATCAAAAATAAATCAAAAATAAATCAAAATTAAATCAAAATTAAATCAATATTAAATTAAAATTTTTAATCAATATTAAATCAATATTAAATTAAAATTTAATCAAAATTAAAATCAAAATCAAATTAAAATTTTATAATCAAAATTAAATCAAAATTAAATCAAAATCAAAATTAAAATTTTAATTAAAATTTTAATAAAAATTAAATCAAAATTTAATTAAAATTTATTTTTAAATCCTAAATTAAAAAAATTTTATAAATCAAAAATTAAATTAAAATTAGATTTTTAAAAATTTTAATCAAAATTTTAATTAAATTAAATTTAATTTTAAATCAAAATTAAATCAAAATTATTAAATCAAAATTAAATAAAAATTAAATCAAAAATTATTAAAATTAAATTAAAATTAAATTAAATTTAAATCAAAATTTTTAAATTAAAATTTAAATTAAAATTAAAATTTATAATTTAAATTTTTAAATAAATTAAAATTAAATTTTATTAAATAAAAATTAAATTAAAATTAAATTAAAATCAAATTAAAATTTAATCAAAATTAAATTTTAAATAAATTGATTCCATATTTTTATTTCAATATAAATTTATTCCATTTTTATTTAAATAAAAATAAAAATAAAAAGAATAAAAATTAAATATTAAGAAATATTAATCCGTCCGACCTTTTATATATTTTTAACGCGCTTTTTAAATATTTTTAATTAATTTTTATTTTTAAAATAAAATTTAATTTAATTTATTTTTCTTATTTTTAAAATTTTATTCCTTTTATATATTAATTTTTTTAATTTATTTTTATTAAATATTTTTAATTAATTTTTTATTTATATTTTAAATAATAATTTATTATAATTTATTTATAATTTATTTTTAAATCTAATTTTATATAATTTTATTAATAAATATTAATTTAAAATTATTAATATTTTTAATATATTTTTATTAAATATTTTTAATTAATTTTTTATTTATATTTTTAATAATAATTTATTATAATTTATTTATAATTTATTTTTAAATATAATTTTAGATAATTTTATTAATAAATATTAATTTAAAATTATTAATATTTTAATATATTTTTATTAAATATTTTTAATTAATTTTATATTTATATTTTTAATAATAATTTATTATAATTTATTTATAATTTATTTTTAAATATAATTTTAAATAATTTTATTAATAAATAATAATTTAAAATTATTAATATTTTTAATATAATTTTATTAAATATTTTTAATTAATTTTTTTTCTTTGAAATTAACATTTTTGATTTAGATTTTATTAATAAAAAAATTAGAAAAGATTTGATTAAGAAAAAAATAAAAACAAAAAGGGAATTCAAATTAAGTTCAAAAAACAAAAACAACTTAAAATGAAAAAATTTTTTTTAGGATTTCTTTTTTCCATTTTTTTCCATTTTTTTGCTTTTGAAAAATTATTTTTATTATTATTTATTTATTTAAAAAAAAATAAAAAGCAATAATAAAAACAAAAATAAAAAACAAAATGTCATCAATTTATAATGCATTTCAAAAATTTAGTAAAAAAAAACAATCAAAAAAATTAAAAAAAAAAAATTAAAAAAAAAATCAAAAAATTTTTCAAAAGAAAGAAACAAAGGAATACCAACATCATCAACAATTCATGTTATGGGAGGGAAAGAATACAAACCAGACACAAAAGAGCAAACAAAACAACAAAATAAATCCAAAAAGCAACTTCATCTTTTAATTTGGAAAGATTTTTATTCTGATTTTAATTCAAAAATTTGGATTTCTTATAGAAAAAATTTTGAATCGTTATCTGGTCATACATCCGATTCTGGCTGGGGTTGCATGTACAGAACTGGTCAGATGATTCTTGCAAACACTTTGTCTGTTTTATTTTTAGGGAGAAGTAATTTTTTTCTTTGATCAACTTTTAGTTTTATTTTTTTATTTTTTATTTTTATTTTTTTTTCATCATTTTTTTTAGATTTTAGACTTCAAGAAGCAACAGATGAACAAAACAAAATTTTTCATAGAGTAAATTTTCAATTTATTTTTAAATCAGCTCATTTATATTATAATTAGATTTACACTAATTATTTTAAAGCTTCAACAACTTGAAAAAATTAAAATTGAAATAAAATTTAAAATCAAAATTAAAATTTAAAATTAAAATTAAAATTAAAATTAAAATTAAAATTAAAATTCAAATTCAAATTAATTTAAAAAATTAAAATTAAAATTCAAATTAAAATTAAAATTAAAATTAAAATTATATAATTAAAATTTAAAATTAAAATCGGATAAAAATTGTTTAATTTAAAATTAAAATTAAAATTAAAATTAAAATTAAAATTAAAATTTAAATTAAAATTAAAAATTAAAATTGAAATTAAAATAAAAATTAAAATTAAAATTAAAAATTAAAAATCAAAAAAGAAAATCAAAATTAAAATTAAAATAAAAATTTAAAATTAAAATTAAAATCGGATAAAAATTCAAATTAATTTATAAAATTAAAATTAAAAATTAAAATTAAAATAAAAATTAAAATCGGATAAAAATTAAAAATTTTAAATTTAAAATTTTTGATTAAAATTAAAAATTAAAATTAAAATTAAAATTAAAAATAAAAATTAAAATTTAAAATTAAAAATTAAAATTAAAATTAAAATTAAAATTAAAATTAAAATTAAAATTAGAATTAAAATAAAAATTAAAATTAAAATCAAAATTAAAATTAAAATTAAAATTAAAATCGGATAAAAAATTCAAATTAAAATAAAAATTAAAATAAAAATTAAAATAATTAAAATTCAAATTCAAATTAATTTATAAAATTAAAATTTAAGATAATATCATTTTTTGCTGATGAAAAAGAAGCACCATATTCAATACATAAGATATCTGAATTAGGGGTTGAAATGGGGATGCAAATTAGTGAATGGTATTCACCAACGATGATTGTACAAATTATTAAGTAAATAAAAAAAGAAAGAAAAGAAAATCAGGAAAAATAACAAGACAAAAAAAAAAATGAAATAGAAAATTAGTTAGTTTGAAACACTCAAAATATCTTAAAGTTGTTGTTGCAATGGATACTTCAGTTAAAATAAAAGATATTTATTCTGAATGTCTTTTTGATCCTTCTAAAAAGAATGTTCCTCAAGATAATTCATCTTCTAATAAGTTAGAATACTCTTTCTCTATCCAAAACGAAAATTTTTTTTTAATTGAAATGAATCAAAATTCAGAAAAAACAACCAAAAATACCAATAAAGAAAATATCAATAATGAAAATCAAAATCAAAATATAAATGAAAATGAAAATCAAAATATAAATATGAATCAAAATATAAATGAAAATATGAATCTAAATGAAAATCAAAATCAAAATCAAAATGAAATTCAAAATGAAAATAAAAATGAAAATAAAAACCAAAATGAAAATATAAATATAAATGAAAATGAAAATGAAAATGAAAATGAAAATATAAATATAAATATGAATCAAAATATAAATATAAATATGAAATCAAAATGAAAATGAAAATGAAAATGAAAATGAAAATGAAAATGAAAATGAAAATGAAAATGAAAATGAAAATGAAAAAGATAAACAAAAACCAAAAAAGAAAAAAAGAAAAAAATGGACTTCATTATTATTATTTATTCCAGTAAGATTAGGGTTAGATGAAATTAATCCAATTTATTTTGATGCTATTAAACAAATGTTTCATTTTCCTCAATCAGTTGGATTTATTGGAGGTTATAAAAATTCAGGACTTTATTTTTTTGGTTATCAAGGTGAATTGAAATTCAAATACAAATTCAAATATAAATATAAATATAAATATAAATATAAATATAAATTCAAATATAAATTCAAATCATAAATATAAATATAAATATAAATTTAAATTCAAATATAAATATAAATATAAATATAAATATAAATATAAATATAAATATAAATTCAAATATAAATATAATATAAATATAAATATAAATATAAATATAAATTCAAAATCAAATTCAAAATCAAATTAAAATATAAATATAATTATAAATTTAAATATAAATAGAAGAAAACTTATTCTTTTTGGATCCACATCAAGTTCAAACAAAAGTGAATGGAATGTTAAATTCCGATTTTCAATTTCCAACAAATTCATATAAACCACCATTTCTTCCAAGAATTAAATTTTCACAACTTGATCCTTGTTTATCTGTTGGATTTCTTTGTCAAACTCGTCGTTCATTTCGAGATTTCAGAAAAAGAGTGAAATCAATTCCAAAAAATTCATTATTTTTTTCAATTGAAAGAAAATAATTAATTATTAAGTTTTTGTTTTTTTTTCTTTTTTTCTTTTTTTCTTTTTTTAATTGAATAAGAAAAAAAAATAAAAGAAATTTTAAAGAAGAATTTGTTTAAACTTTATTTGGAGAATTAAAAAGAAAAAAAAACCGGATTTCTTTTAGGTTGAATTGATAAAAGGAAAGAAAAAAAAATATTGTTTTTTTTTTTGGAGGACAATTTAGAATCTAAGTTTTGAGAAGAACCATCTATTTTTTCCTGTAAGAAATCTAATTGAAAAAATTAAAATTAAAATTAAAATTAAAATTAAAATTAATCCTTTTTATTAAAATTAAAAATCAAAAAAAAAAAATTAAATTAAAAATTAAAATTAAAAATTAAATTTAAATATAAAATAAAAAATTAAAATTTTTCTTTTTCTTAAAATTAAAAAGAAAAATAAAATTAAAATTAAAATTAAAATTAAATTTAAATTTTATTTGGAAAAAAAATTAAAAAATTTTTAAATTGAAATTAAATAAAAATTAAAAAAAAAATTAAAATTTGGAGGAAAATTAAAATTAAAAATTAAAAAAAAACCAAAAATAAAATTAAAAATAAAAAATTAAAAATTAAAATTAAAATTAAAATTAAAATTAAAATTAAAATTAAAATTAAAATTAAAATTAAAATTAAAATTAAAATTAAAATTAAAATTAAAATTAAAATTAAAATTAAAATTAAAATTAAAAATTAAATTTAAAATTAAAATTAAAATTAAAATTAAAATTAAAATTAAAATTAAAATTAAAATTAAAATTAAAATTAAAATTAAAATTAAAATTAAAATTAAAATTTAAATTTAAATTAAAATTAAAATTAAAATTAAAATTAAAATTAATAATTAAAATTAAAATTAAAATTAAAATTATAATTAAAATTAAAATTATAATTAAAATTAAAATTATAATTAAAATACTGTTTCTTAAGAACTGTTCTTAATTGAGTTTTTAATTGTTTTCTTTTTGCTGGATCATCATATTTCTCACCAGTAACTAAATCATTTGGTAATTCTAAGTCAATCTTATAACGAGTTGGAAGTAAATGTTTTTGATTGACGACTTTGACAAATGGTTTGATTCGACTTTTACGCTCTTTTTGTTTTAAAGTATGTCTTCTAATAATTCTTTTTGGATATCTTTCAATGCCATAAACAAGACATCTGTCAAAGCTGTACTTGTCATTACCTCTGTTTGCTTGTTGACAAACAATTGCTTTTCTTCCTGCAAATCTTCCTCTTAAGACAATGACAGCCATGTTTTTTTCAAAAAGTTCTGGTGTTGTTGTTTCTGTTTGTGTTTCCATTTTGGTAATTTCTTCTTGAATTTCTTCTGTTTTAATTTCTTCTGTTTTAATTTCTTCTGTTTTAATTTCTTCTGTTTTAGTTTCTTGTGGTTGATTGTCGTTATTTTCCATTTTTTTTTAGTGAATAAAAAAGAAAAAATGAAAAAATTAAAAAAAAGAAAAAAAAATTTTTTTTTGTTTTTTTTTTTTATTTAAAATTAGTAATAAATTTTTAATAATTAGTAATTGTTATTATTTTTTTCATAATCTTTATTATTTTAATTTTTAAATTAATTTTAATTTATTATTTATAAATATTTCTTTCTAAAATTTAATTATAAATAAATTCTATTTTTTATTTAAATTAAATTTAATTTATTTTTTGATTAAAATTTAATTTAAATTTTTTATTATTTTTATTTCAATTTTTAAATTAATTTTAATTTATTATTTATAAATATTTCTTTTAAAAATTTAATTATGAATTAATTCTATTTTTATTTAAATTAAATTTAATTTATTTTTGATTAAAATTTAATTTAAATTTTTATTAATTTTATTTTAATTTTTAAATTAATTTTAATTTATTATTTATAAATATTTCTTTCCTAAAATTTAATTTTGAAATAATTCTATTTTTATTTAATTTAAAATTAATTTATTTTTGATTAAAATTTAATTTAAATTTTTATTAATTTTATTTCAATTTTTAAATTAATTTTAAATTATTATTTATAAATATTTCTTTTTAAAAATTAATTTTGAAATAATTCTATTTTTATTTAAATTTAAAATTAATTTATTTTTGATTAAAATTTAAATTAAATTTTTATTAATTTTATTTCAATTTTTAAATTAATTTTAATTTATTATTTATAAATATTTCTTTTTAAAAATTAATTTTGAAATAATTCTATTTTTTATTTAAATTAAAATTAATTTATTTTTGATTAAAATTTAATTTAAATTTTTATTAATTTTATTTTTAATTTTTAAATTAATTTTAAATTATTATTTATAAATATTTCTTTCAAAAATTAATTATAAATTAATTTATTTTTATTTAATTTAAATTTAATTTATTTTTGATTAAAATTTAATTTAAATTTTTATTAATTTTATTTTAATTTTTAAATTAATTTTAATTTATTATTTATAAATATTTCTTTCTAAAATTTAATTTTAAAATGATTCTATTTTTATTTAATTTAAATTTAATTTATTTTTTTGATTAAAATTTAATTTAAATTTTTATTAATTTTATTTCAATTTTTAAATTAATTTTAATTTATTATTTATAAATATTTCTTTTTAAAAATTAATTTTGAAATAATTCTATTTTTATTTAATTTAAATTTAATTTATTTTTATTAAAATTTAATTTAAATTTTTATTAATTTTATTTCAATTTTTAAATTAATTTTAATTTATTATTTATAAATATTTCTTTTTAAAAATTAATTTTAAATTAATTCTATTTTTATTTAATTTAAAATTTAATTTATTTTTTGATTAAAATTTAATTTAAATTTTTATTAATTTTATTTCCAATTTTTAAATTAATTTTAATTTATTATTTATAAATATTTCTTTTTAAAAATTAATTATAAATTAATTCTATTTTTATTTAATTTAAATTTAATTTATTTTTGATTAAAATTTAATTTAAATTTTTATTAATATTATTTTTAATTTTTAAATTAATTTTAATTTATTATTTATAAATATTTCTTTCTAAAATTTAATTTTAAAATGATTCTATTTTTATTTAAATTAAAATTAATTTATTTTTGATTAAAATTTAAATTAAATTTTTATTAATTTTATTTTTAATTTTTAAATTAATTTTAATTTATTATTTATAAATATTTTTTTTAAAAATTAATTTTGAAATAATTCTATTTTTATTTAAATTAAATTTAATTTATTTTTGATTAAAATTTAATTTAAATTTTTATTAATTTTATTTTAATTTTTAAATTAATTTTAATTTATTATTTATAAATATTTCTTTCTAAAAATTAATTATAAATTAATTCTATTTTTATTTAATTTAAATTTAATTTATTTTTGATTAAAATTTAATTTAAATTTTTATTAATTTTATTTTAATTTTTAAATTAATTTTAATTTATTATTTATAAATATTTCTTTCTAAAATTTAATTTTGAAATAATTCTATTTTTATTTAAATTAAATTTAATTTATTTTTGATTAAAATTTAATTTAAATTTTTATTAATTTTATTTCAATTTTTAAATTAATTTTAATTTATTATTTATAAATATTTCTTTTTAAAAATTAATTTTGAAATAATTCTATTTTTATTTAATTTAAAATTAATTTATTTTTGATTAAAATTTAAATTAAATTTTTATTAATTTTATTTCAATTTTTAAATTAATTTTAATTTATTATTTATAAATATTTCTTTTTAAAAATTAATTTTGAAATAATTCTATTTTTTATTTAAATTTAAAATTAATTTATTTTTGATTAAAATTTAATTTAAATTTTTTATTAATTTTATTTTAATTTTTAAATTAATTTTAAATTATTATTTATAAGTATTTCTTTCTAAAAATTAATTTTGAAATAATTCTATTTTTTATTTAATTTAAAATTTAATTTATTTTTTATTAAAATTTAATTTAAATTTTTTATTAATTTTATTTCAATTTTTAAATTAATTTTAATTTATTATTTATAAATATTTCTTTTTAAAAATTAATTTTAAATTAATTCTATTTTTTATTTAATTTAAATTTAATTTATTTTTTGATTAAAATTTAATTTAAATTTTTTATTAATTTTATTTCAATTTTTAAATTAATTTTAATTTATTATTTATAAATATTTCTTTTTAAAAATTAATTTTAAATTAATTCTATTTTTTATTTAATTTAAATTTAATTTATTTTTTGATTAAAATTTAATTTAAATTTTTTATTAATTTTATTTTAATTTTTAAATTAATTTTAATTTATTATTTATAAATATTTCTTTTTAAAAATTAATTTTGAATTAATTCTATTTTTTATTTAATTTAAAATTAATTTATTTTTTGCTTATAAAAAATTTAAAAAAAAAAAAGAAAAGAAAATCATATTTTTTTTTAAATTGATTTAAATCAGAAATTTTTATTTGGTTCATAATTTTTGTGATAAGAAGTATTAGAAGAGCGATGACCCGAATGGTCTCTATCATCTCTTCTTTTAAATTCATCAAATTTTTCTCTTTCATTAATATATTTTCTGTCTCTAAAATGAGATCTTGGATTGCGGTCTTTATTATCATAATTTGAGGATTGAAAACGTTCAGTATTATCATATCGAGATGTATGATGAGGATTGCTGTTTATTTCTTTCTTTTCATTTTCTTCTCGTTCAAAATTTATTGGTTTTTCATGAGCATATCTTCCTCTTGATCCATCACTATGATACTGACTTTCGTTTTGTGGATTATATTTTGCTTGTGGAGGCTCATATTTTCGCTTTCTTGGATCTTGTTCTGTTGGTTTTTGTGGGAAATTCGGAGGTCTCATTTGTGGAAATGGTGGAAATGGTCCAAAATTAAAAGGGATTGCTAAGTTTTTTTAAAATAAAAAATTGATTTGAAAAAATTAATTTAAATGAATCAAAAGGTTGTTATTTTATTTTAAAGGATAAAATATTCTGAATAAAGCATTTACGATTTTGATGAGGGAACATATGGTTTAATTGATTAGGAAGGAATGGAGGTTGTAATGGATGTGTTTCAATTTTTAATTGATTTTTTGGATCATTAACTGAATTTTTTGGATCATTTTCTGTTTTTGGTTTTTGTGAGATTTCTTGATTTGTATTTTCTTTATTATCATCTTTATTTTGTTTATTTTCTTGATTTTTTGTTATTGTTTCTTTTTCGTTGCTTGGTTTTTGAGAGGTAGTCTTCAAGGAAGGAGGATGCAAGTTGGGAGGTAACATAAAAGGGAAGGGGAAAGGAAATGGCATTGGATTAAAATCATTTGCTTTTATTTGATTAAATTTTTATTTTGATTTAATTTAATTTTGGATTAAATTTTATTTTAATTTTATTTTGATTAATTTTGATTTAATTTTATTTTGATTTAATTTTATTTTGATTTAATTTTATTTTGATTTAATTTTATTTTATTTTGATTTAATTTTATTTTGATTTAATTTTAATTTGATTAAATTTTATTTTGGATTAAATTTTAATTTAATTTTATTTTGATTAAATTTTAATTTAATTTAATTTTGATTTAATTTTGATTAAATTTTATTTTGATTAAATTTTATTTTGATTTAA
The DNA here is from genome assembly GCA_028826165.1 of Anaeramoeba ignava. NCBI lineage: Eukaryota > Anaeramoebidae > Anaeramoeba > Anaeramoeba ignava. Next base: position 61,879 of record JAPDFW010000133.1, on the reverse strand, counting down.
TTTTATTTTGGATTAAATTTTATTTGGATTAAATTTTGATTAAATTTAATTTTGATTAAATTTTATTTTGATTTAATTTAGATTTAATTTTGATTAAATTTTATTTTGATTAAATTTTATTTTGATTAAATTTTATTTTGGATTAAATTTTGTTTTAATTTAATTTTATTTTGATTTAATTTAATTTTGATTTAATTTAATTTTGGATTAAATTTATTTTGATTTAATTTTATTTTGGATTAAATTTTATTTTGATTTAATTTTATTTTGATTAAATTTTATTTTGATTAAATTTTATTTTGATTTAATTTTGATTTTGATTTAATTTTATTTTGATTAATTTTTATTTTGATTTAATTTTGGAATATTTTACAATTTGGAGGAACTTGGAAACGAGGAGGATTTGAAGGAATATTAGATTGTTCATTTATTTTTTTTGGTTTTGTTTCTTTTGTTTTATCAGTTTTTGCAAAAACTTCAATTTGTTTTTGATGAAGATTATTTTGTTTTGCTTCAATTTTTTCTTGACAATATTTTTTCCAAGTTTCAGGAATAAATCCATAATTAAAATAATCAGTTAAATCAACACCTGGAGTTAACCAGGGTTTTTTTTCTGCTTTATCAATATCAAATTCAAATATTGATTTTGTTGGATCATCTGGATGTCTTCCAGAACAATTTAATACATAATTTGGATCTGCTAAACTTCCTGCTCTCATAAATCCTCTCATTTCAAAAATAGATTTATGCGCTCGAGGTTGTCCAAGTTTTCCTTTTATTATTTTTTCAAGTAAAATTGATAAATTTTGAATATAAATATAAATATAAATATAAATATAAACTTAAATACAAAATTGAATATAAATATAAATTAAAATATAAACTCTAAATACAAATATAAATATAAACTCAAATTTAAATATAAACTCTAAATACAAAATTGAATATAAACATAAATTTAAATATAAATATAAATATAAACTTAAATTAAATATAAATATAAATATAAATATAAATATAAATATAAATTTAAATATAAATTATAATTAAAATTAAATATAAAATTAAATATAAACTTAAATATAAACTTAAATTAAATATAAATATAAACATAAATATAAAATTGAATATAAACTTAAATATAAACTTAAATTAAATATAAACTTAAATATAAACTTAAATATAAATATAAAATTAAATATAAACTTAAATATGAATATAAATTTAAAATATATTTATATTTAAAATTGATTCTTTACTTGTTTGAATTGGGGTTGATTCACGAGGTAAGTTTTCGGGTTGTAAAATAATTGTAATATTTTCATCTTCACTAGAAAGATCATCAGTATCAGTATCATCTTGTTGAGGAATATTTAATTTATCCTCATTAATAGAAATTTCTAAATTTTCATTTTGATTTTCATTTTTATTTTGATTTTCATTTTTATTTTGATTTTCATTTAGATTTTGATTTTCGATATTTGTTGACATTTTAATAAAAAAATAAATAATGAAAAAATGAAAAAATGAAAAATGAAAAATGAAAAAATGAAAAATGAAAAAATGAAAAAATGAATAATAAGTGGATTGAAGATATTTTTTTCTGGAAGTTTATTTCTATAAATCTTTTTTTCTTTTTTGTCTTGAATTATTTTTTCTTTTTTGTCCCAATTTTTTTTTGGTTCAAATTGAATTTGGGAAAGTTCAAAAATCCCAGGAAACAAACGAATTGTATTTTCTTTTAAATTAAGTGGGCTCGTCCCGGTGTCGACAAAAAAATTTAATCATCAAATAAACTTTCAATCCAACATGAAATTCAAAAATTAACATTATTGTCTTGAGAAGGAAACGAAAAAGAAATTTCGAAAAAAATCAAGAAAAAAAAATAAATAAAAAATCTTTTTTAAATTTTATAAAACATTTCTATTCAAAAGGATCTCATAACTTCACTTTATTTTTGTTTTTTAGAATTTTTCTTGAAATCTTCCAACTAAAAAGAATTGTCTTTATTTATTCTATTTTAATTTTTCTTTTATTTTTCTTTTATTTTTCTTTCATTTTTCTTCTTTTACAAACAACAAATTTTTTTTTTGCTTTTTCATATGAAATCAACACGAAATCAAAAACGAATGAAAAACATCCTCAAATAAGAATTTATCGACAAACGAAAAGAAATTCTTGATAAACTTGGGGCACCAAATATAGGTTATCCAAAATTTATTAAATCTTTGCTCTTCTTCTTTCTTTCTAAAACAAAAACGCAACTCTTTTACAAGAATTGAATCAAAATGATAAATTCTCTCAGAATGTTATACCAAATTTGGATTTTCGTTCTTCAGAGAAAAGGGATCTATATTCAGAAATAAGAAATTCTCATATCTTATCTCCCGATATGACTGGATTGTCTTTTTTTCACAATTTGAAGAAATTCTTTCCAAAATTGAAATTTATCAACAAGAGCATCCTACTTCTTCCCAAAATCTTCTTTCTTCTCCATCTCAAATTCCTTCCCTTGATCTTCCAAATAAATTATTACTCACATTAACATGGTTAAGGCATTCTCTCACTTATCGCATCTTAGGAGCCATGTGGAAAATTGGAAAGAGTACAGTCGAAAGATATTTAAAAAAAATTATTCCTTTATTAAGAGAAATTCTCAACAACCAAATTCACTGGTTAACAAGAGAAGAGAGGATAAGAGAAATTCGAAAATGGCAATCAAGAAAAATCCCCAACTGTGTTGGGGTAATCGATGGGACAGATCATCCCAGATTTCGGAATCTTTTGAAAGAAAAAAAATATCATTCTGTCAAAAGAGGACATTCTTCTCTCAAATCTATTGTTGTGTGCAATAGTAAGGGGAAAATCATATTTTTCAAAACTGGATTCCAAGGGAGCATGCATGATTCCAAGGCAACAACAAAATCTGGACTTCTTGAACTATTGAAATCCCATAAAATTCTTGGAGATAAAGCATTTCCAGCTATATATTGTATTACACCCAAAAGAGAGTATAGAAACAAAAAGAATAACCATAAAAAATATAATTTTCATATAAACCGCTATCGATGTATTATCGAAAATGTTTTCTCGATCTTGAAAAATGGAAAATTTTGAAGGAAAAAGGTTCAACTCAAGAAACAATTTCATATTCAAGTAATCGAAGTGTGTGCACTTTTATATAATTTTAAATTAGGAAATGGATCTTTACGAAAAACATTTAGAGATGAAAAAGAATGGAAAAATGTGGAAATTAAGCAAGAGAAGAGAAGAATAATTAACAAGCGGAAAAAAGAGGAAAGAATCAGAAAACAGAAGGAAAAAGAAGAAAAAGAGAAAAATAGAAATCAAAAGAGAAATCAAAAGAGAAATCAAAAGAGAAATCAAAGGAGAAACCAAAAGAGAAATCAAAATCAAAATGAAAATGAAAGTGAAAGTGAAAATGAAAATGAAAATAAAAAGAGAAATCAAAATAGAAATCAAAAGAGAAATAAAAAGAGAAATCAAAGTGAAAATCAAAATGAAAATGAAAATGAAAATGAAAATCAAAATGAAAATCAAAGTGAAAATGAAAATGAAAATGAAAATGAAAATGAAAATGAAAATGAATATCAAAGTGAATATGAAAATGAATATGAATATCAAAATGAATATCAAAGTGAATATCAAAGTGAAAATGAAAATGAATATCAAAGTGAAAATGAATATCAAAGTGAAAATCAAAGTGAAAATGAAAATGAATATCAAAGTGAAAATGAAAATGAATATCAAAGTGAATATGAAACTGAAAATGAAAATGAAAATGAATATCAAAGTGAATATGAAAATGAAAATGAAAATGAAAATGAATATCAAAGTGAATATGAAAATGAAAATGAAAATGAAAATGAATATCAAAGTGAATATGAAACTGAAAATGAATATCAAAATGAATATCAAAGTGAATATCAAAATGAAAATGAAAATGAATATCAAAATCAAAATCAAAATGAAAATCAAAATGAAAATCAAAATGAAAATCAAAATCAAAATCAAAATCAAAATCAAAATCAAAATCAAATTCAAAATCAAAATCAAAATGAAAGTGAAAGTGAAAATGAAAATGAAAATAAAAAGAGAAATCAAAATAGAAATCAAAAGAGAAATCAAAAGAGAAATCAAAAGAGAAATCAAAAGAGAAATCAAAAGAGAAACCAAAATAATGAGAATACAACAATGATAAAAATTGATAATGGATTTATTTCCTGTTTAAAGAGGAGAAAAGTGGGGAAAAGAAAAGAGAAAATTGAAAAGAAAATCATTTTTGAGATGGATGATCGAATCAATGAGGAAGAAAAGAACACAGAGATTGCCAAAAAAGATTTTGTAGGAAAATTTATGGAAATAGAAGAGGTTTCAAGTATTGAGAAGAAAGAATCGAACTTTGATTACTCTCAAAAATGGGAAGTCACTAATGTAAGTGAATCCAAAAGAATTGAAAAAACTTATCCCAAATTTGGTTTTCGAGAATTGAGAAATTTCGGTAAAGGTTCAGCTCGAGAGGATCCTACTAAAGCTAATTTGCTCAATGAGATCAGAGGGTTGACTTTAGTAACACCAGTTGTAAATTTTGAAAAACTTGGGATTAATGAAGATTGGGAGTACAGAATAGACCTTCATGGCTTATTAGATTTTTCAGATATAATGAATTCTCTGGAATTCTTTCTGTCTGAAAAATTATATCAAGGTCCTGAATTTTTTGAACTTCAATTTAATCCCTTAATAGAATGTTTAGAAGGTATGCCTCCAAATTTAGAAGAAATTGATAATAAATTCACCATGGGATCGCAACTATGGGTTTTGCTTTTTGTGATTTGGTCTCAAAATCTATTTTCTTCTGTCATTTTATGGAAGTTTCTGGACTATTTTAAGCAAATCCCACAAATTCCTATTGAAGAATGTTGGATAAATTTCTTGATAAATTTTCACACGAGAGAGAAGACAATTTTGAAACAATATGCACAAGCTATGATAAATCAAAGCATGTTTCCATATCATATGATGAAATGTCATAGAGAATTCCAAAAGATGATAGATTTCTTCTTGAAATGCTCTGTGAGTGAACAACAATATATTCCTCTTATTTTCTATTATGATATGCATTATGTGGTGATTTTTCTACATTTTAATCAAAGAGAATTGTTAATATTCAACAGTAAATCAACGCTTTTTTCACGAATTCCCTATCAAATTGCAAAAAATCTCCAAAAGTTCATCAAAAATTACTTAAATATGGATTTTGTGATTAAACAAATTTGGCATCATTGGAATCAGAGAGATGGAAATTCTTGTGGGATTTTTGTTCTTTTAATGTGTTGGGGTTGTTCTCAACTGAGATTAAATCCTTATCTTCTGGCTAATTGCTTGGAAATGGATATTGTTTATCGTTTCAGATATTTAATTCTCAAATTATTTTCTTTGAGTCAAAAAAAAAGAGATTTTATCTCAATTCGACAACTTGAAAATTTGTTGAAAAAAGGAATAAAGAGAAATTCCACTTTCTGGAAATGAGAAGAAAGAAAGAAAGAAAGAAAGAAAGAAAGAAAGAAAGAAAGAAAGAAAAATTAATTAAAAAAAAATTAATTAAAAAAAAATTAATTAAAAAAAAATTAATTAAAAAAAATTAATTAAAAAATTGTTTAATTATTTTTTTTTATTTTTTTTTTCTGGCAAATGGGCCTGGGACAGGCCCAGTATAACAAGTCCTTGTTCCTCAGCAAGAAGAAGAAATCTATTTAGTTCAATTGATAAAAAAGGATAATAAATGGAAAATACTTTTTTTAAATCATTGAACGTGATTTTATCTGTTTGAAATGCTAATAGAATTTTCATCAATTTTTTGAATTGATAAGGAATTTTTGGAGTTTTTTCGTTTTCTGTATTTGATTTGGAAAATTGAAATGAATACTCCTTTTCTCTAGATTTTTGAAATAAGTTATAGAATTGAAATGGAATATTATTTTCATTTTCAATTTTAATTTCAGTTTGATTTTCATTTTGATTTTGATTTTGATTTATATTTTGATTTTGATTTTGATTTTGATTTTGATTTTGATTTTGATTTTGATTTTGATTTTGAATTAGATTTATATTTTGATTTTGATTTTGATTTTGATTTTGATTTTGATTTTGATTTTGATTTTGATTTTGATTTTGATTTTGATTTTGATTTTGATTTTGATTTTGATTTTGATTTTGATTTTGATTTTGATTTTGATTTTGATTTTGATTTTCATTTTGATTTTGATTTTGATTTAGATTTAGATTTAGATTTTGATTTTGATTTTGATTTTGATTTAGATTTAGATTTTGAGTTTCAATTTGATTTTGATTTTGATTTTGATTTTGATTTTGATTTATATTTTGGTTTTGATTTTGATTTATATTTTGGTTTTGATTTAAATTCTTTCTTTGATTTTGATTTTGATTTTGGTTTTGATTTTGATTTTGATTTTGATTTTTATTTTTATTTTTATTTTGATTTTCATTTTGATTTTGATTTTGATTTTGGTTTTGATTTTGATTTTGATTTTGATTTTGATTTTTATTTTGATTTTGGTTTTGATTTTGATTTTCATTTAGATTTTGATTTAGATTTTGATTTAGATTTTGATTTTGATTTTGATTTAGATTTTGGTTTTGATTTTCATTTAGATTTTCAATTTTGAAGTGGATTTCATCAAAATATTTTTTTGGTTGAATAAAAAGTGGAAATTCAATAGGAGGCCAATTAAAACATTCATGAACACATCTAAATCCCAAAATTTTTTTGTAATTTTTTTGAAACCAATCATTATTCAAAGGACAAATTAAAATAACCGAAACATTTTGTTTTTCGAGAAATTCAAGTAATTTAAATAAAATTATTTGATTTCCAGTAATTAAAATAATTTTTAATTGAATTTGATCAGATAAATACGCTTTATCAAATTCATGATTTAATACTAATTCACAAATATTTGCAAAGAATTCTTCTAAAATGAGAGATATTTCAATTCCAATTTTTGAAAAATCATCTCGAATTTTTTGAAATTCAAAAATTGGATTTTTGAAAAATTCTTTTTGATTAAAATATGCATGTATCTTATTCACATTCCCATATTCTAATGCGAAGATGTAAATAGAATTAATTAAATCTACTATTTTTACGTTAGGAAATAGATCACAAGTTTCTAAATCCCAAAAAATTTCCATTTTGAATAAATAAAAAAAAATCTAGAAAAATGAAATTTTAAAAAATTTGGAAATAATTTTAAATTATTATTTATTAATAAAATTATCTAAAATTACTTTTAAAAACAAATTATAAATAAATTATAATAAATTATTATTAAAAATATAAATAAAAAATTAATTAAAAATATTTAATAAAATTAAAATAATTTTAATAATTTTAAATTAATATTTATTAATAAAATTATTTAAAATTACTTTTAAAAATAAATTATAATAAATTATTATTAAAAATATAAATAAAAAATTAATTAAAAATATTTAATAAAAATACATTAATATTATTAATAATATTAAATTAATATTTATTAATAAAATTATTTAAAATTACTTTTAAAAACAAATTATAAATAAATTATAATAGATATATTCACAACAAGTAAGACATTCACAAAAAAAATTCCCATTCATTTTTCTTTTATTTCCTTTTACCTAAATTTTCTCTATTTTCCAATCCTATTCACAAACGCTTTTTCTATTCACAACTCAGAATTCTCAAAAAAAAGAAAAAAATAACTTTTAGAATTTCTTTAATTAAAACAAAAATAAACAAAATAAATTGGAATTAAAAACTGTTTTTATTGATGGAATTTGATTTCTTAATTCTTGAAAAAAAATGAAAGATTTCTTTTTAATTCTTTTTACTTTTGTAAGAGGTTGAAAAAATCTTGTAAATTTGAGGAATTTAAAGTTTGGAAATTTGTTAATTTTTGTTTAGGCTTCTTTGTTCCACTTTTTTCTTCCCTCTTCCCAATTTCAGATTTTGGATTTTTCTCCTCAATATCTTGCTCAATTTGAGATTGCTGATTTGTTTTTTTTCCCTTCTTTTGTGAAAGTTTGTTTTCTTTTTCTTTTAAATTTGAATTTGAAGATGAAGATATTTTTTTTTCATTTCCAATTTGTTTTTCATAAAAATAAAGATATCCATACTTTAATTCTTTTGGGTTTTTTTCTGTAGTTACTTGTGAGTCATTGCATTTTATCCAATAATTATTTTTTTCAGAAAAAATAAAACTGATATAATGCTTGTAATCTTCTTTTTCTAAATGGTATATGAAAGCTCTTAATCGATATTTGAAATGATTCTCCTTGCAATCTAATGTTTTAAAAGAAGATAGATCAAGTTCTTGTGGAATTTGAACTGGATCTTCAATTTTGATTGTTTGCTTTTTTCTAAAATCATAAACAAATCTTTTAATTTGAAAACAAAAAAAATGTGGAAAACTTCTGACTTCATATTTTTGTAAAATGGAATCTGGATTCTTGTTGTGTTTTTCATTTTGCCTTAGATTATATTGTTTTAATATCTCGCATGTCTCACATTTGTAATCAATATCTTTTTTTGAAATATTTTCTTCACTAAATTCATTTTCAATCATAAATTTTAATTCATATCTTGGCATTTCATTTTCATTATCACTTTGAGTTTCATTATCAGTTTGAATTTGAGTTTGATATTCACTTTGATATTCATTTTGAGTTTCATTATCAGTTTGAATTTGAGTTTGATTTGAGTTTGATATTCACTTTGATATTCATTTTGAGTTTCATTATCAGTTTGAGTTTGAGTTTGATATTCACTTTGATATTCACTTTGAGTTTGAGTTTGATATTCACTTTGATATTCATTTTGAGTTTCATTATCAGTTTGAGTTTGAGTTTGATATTCACTTTGATATTCACTTTGATATTCACTTTGATATTCATTTTCATTTTCATTTTCATTATCATTTTCATTTTCATTTTCATTATCATTTTCATTTTCATTATCATTTTCATTTTTTCATTATCATTTTCATTATCATTTTCATTATCATTTTCATTTTCATTTTCATTTTCATTTTCATTTTCATTATCATTTTCATTTTCATTTTCATTATCATTTTCATTATCATTTTCATTATCATTTTCATTATCATTTTCATTTTCATTATCATTTTCATTATCATTTTCATTATCATTTTCATTATCATTTTCATTATCATTTTCATTATCATTTTCATTATCATTTTCATTATCATTTTCATTATCATTTTCATTATCATTTTCATTATCATTATCATTTTTTTTGTTTTTTGGTTTCGATCTAACGAAAGATACAGGAAAAGAACAAAATTCTTGAGGAATTTCATGAACATTAGCACAGTCGACACAGACCATTTTTTTAACTAAAATTCCATAAAAAGCTCTAATTCTTGAAATATTTTCTGATATTTTCTCTTTATCAGCGTCAAAAAATAACCATTTCCTCATCGCTAGTGATTCTTCTCGAAGAAAATCCAAAACAAATTCATAAAACTCATTAGCATCTTCTTCTTCTAATATTGATCCAAATTTTGATAATTTTTTATTCATCGTTTGTTGAATTCTATATAAATTCACTTTTTTTTTTTCATTTGATAAATTCTTGACTAATTCAACTACATTTCCAGTCAAATTTCCATACTTAAAAATAAATTCTAAATTTAATCGAATCAAAACTTGCAGTGTTGCTGCCATAAAACAAGAGTTTCCTGAATTTGGAATTCCTTTCAAAAGTAATTTGGAAACTCCAGGATTTGGATTTTGAGAAAATTGAGGATGAAAAAAAATAAGATCAATTCTTGGTTTGATAACTAATTCGTTTTTTTGATTGGTAGTAGTTAATTGAGAAGTTTTCAATTTGGATTGAGGCTGAGAAAAACATAAATCTAAATTTTGAAAATCCTTTCTTTTTTGTCTTGGAGCAGTTAAGCTTTTTGATAAAATTTGTTGATTTTCATTTTCATTTGAATTTTCAATAGGATCATAATTGCAATCATTTGAAGAAATCTTTTGATCTTTGAGTTCTTTTGAATTTACTATTTTGCTTTCCTTTTTTTTTCTTAATGGTGAATTCCTTAATTTGAAATTGGTAAGTGCTGCACAAACAACAAAAATATTTGAATAATCTGTTAATTCACCTCTGTATATATGTTTCAAAATTTTAAAATGCTTTAACTTTCCGTAAAAATTCTCCACAATTATCCTGTTACTTCCCAATTTGTGATTGAATTCCATTTTTTTCTTGGAAAGTTGACCCTTTTTTTTTTTATGAGGCAAAATTGCGTAACATACTTTCTGGATTCCCTGGAAACCCAGATCCGCCAAAACTCCATAATATTCTTTTTTCAAATTTTTTTGAGCATCCCTTTCTTGTTCTTTTTGTAATTGTTTAGTAGTTTTCTTCTTTTTCTTCTTTTTTTTCTTTTTTTTCTTTTTTTTCTTATTCTTATTTTGTTTTGTCTTCTTTTTGGGTCTTCGGCATTTATTCCACCAATTTGTCGAATCCCACAGTTTCTTGTCATGATGAGAACCTGGGATTCCAGTTATGAAGTCCATGAGAATTCCATCAGGAGCATGAATAGTTAAAGATTTTAAACAATGATACTTGTGCTTACCCGAATAGAACAAACCTTGAATATTTGAATCAATTGGTTTAAGACACTTTTGCACAGTTGCATCAATTACACATATAGCGTCAGGATAATGAAGGAATCTGATGTTGGCTTTCTCTTGATCACTTTTGGAAATCCAATAGATTTGCCATTCTTTTAAAGGGTTCATAATTCTTTTAATATTTTGACTAATTATTTTATGAATAGAAGATTGACTAATTCCAAAAAATTTTTCAAGATCTTCAAAGATGTAATACTTCCGAAGGTAAACAAGAATGATTAAGAGAACATTTTTTTTTGAAATTTCTTTCTCTTGTGATTTCTGATAGAAAGTGAACAAATATGGTTTTACTATATTATAAATTGAAATAAATTCTTTCATGGAGAAACTAGTAATTTTTTGTAAACATTTTTCATCTACTTTCATCAGAGCCCAATTCCAAAGGACTTTTAAAGGACTTTTCTTAGAAAAGATAATTTTCTCAACTTTTTTTGATTTGTATCCATGTTTTCTATCATTTTCTTCATCTATTTTATCGATCTTCTTGAACATTTCTGCTAAAATTTTTTGTAAATTCATCTTAAACTTTAAATAAATTGAATTTTGATAATTAAAACGATTTAAAAATTCAAAAGTAAAAAGTAAAAAGAAAAATGAAATAGGGAAAATTTATGAAAAATTTAAAACAAAAGAAAAAAAAAATTTTTTTTCCAATTAAAATTTAATTTGATTTTAAAATAGAGAAAATTTCCGATTTTGTGAATAAGTAGCTTAGTGCAAAAAATGGAATAAGCGAGGAGTGAAGAGAAAAATCCCACTTGCTGAAAAAAAAGAGCACATTGATTTTAAATTATTTTTTATCAAAATTTAAAAATATAAATAAAAAATTAATTAAAAATATTTAATAAAAATATATTAAAAATATTAATAATTTTAAATTATTATTTATTAATAAAATTATTTAAAATTATATTTAAAAATAAATTATAAATAAATTATAATAAATTATTATTAAAAATATAAATAAAAAATTAATTAAAAATATTTAATAAAAATATATTAAAAATAATAATAATAAATTATTAAATTTATTAATAAAAAAATTATTTAAAAATTATTTTTAAAAATAAATTATAAATAAATTATATTAAATTATTAAAAATATAAATAAAAATTAATTAAAAATATTTAATAAAAATATATTAAAAATATTAATAATAATTTAAATTAATATTTATTAATAAAATTACTTAAAATTATATTTAAAAATAAATTATAAATAAATTATTATTAAATTATTATTAAAAATATAAATAAAAATTAATTAAAAATATTTAATAAAAATATATTAAAATATTAAATAATTTTTAAATTAATATTTATTAATAAAATTACTTTAAAATTAGAATTTAAAAATAAATTATAAATAAATTATAATAAATTATTATTAAAAATATAAATAAAAAATTAATTAAAAATATTTAATAAAAATATATTAATAATATTAATAATTTTAAATTAATATTTATTAATAAAATTATATAAAATTATATTTAAAAATAAATTATAAATAAATTATAATAAATTATTATTAAAAATATAAATAAAAATTTAATTAAAAATATTTAATAAAATATATTAAAAATTAAAATATATAAAAATTTTAAAAATAAAAAATAAATTAGTAAATTTATTTAAAAATAAAAAGCGAATTTAAAAAAAAAAAGGTCGGACGGATCAAAAATCCTCTCCTCTATTAATTTTTATTCTTTTTTTTTTTTTTTTTATTTAAATAAAATGGAATAAATTTATATTGAAATAAAAAGTGGAATCAATTTAATTTTAATTTAATTTTAATTTAATTTTAATTTAATTTTGATTTAATTTTAATTTAATTTTGATTTAATTTTGATTTAATTTTGATTTAATTTTAATTTAATTTTGATTTAATTTTAATTTAATTTTAATTTAATTTTGATTAAATTTTGATTTAATTTTAATTTAAAATTTTAATTAAATTTTGATTAAAAATTTTAATTTAATTTTAAATTTAATTTTTATTATTTAAATTTGATTAAATTTTAATTTAAAAATAAATTAATTATAGAATAAAATTATTATTAAAAATATAAATTTAAATTAATTTTGAATATTTCAAAAAATATAATAAAATTTTATTTAAATTTTGATTTAATTTTAATTTAATTTTCCAAAATTAATTTTGATTTAATTTTGATTTAATTTTAAATTTAATTTTTATTAAAAATTAATTTAAAATTAATTTAAAATTTTAATTTAAATTATATTAAAAAATTTTATTTAATTTTAATTTAATATTTATTTAATTTTTATTTAATTTTGATTTAAAAATTTGAATAAATTTTAATTTAATTTTTATTTAAAATTAATTTAAAATTGATTTAAAAATTTTGATTTAAAATTGATTAAAATTTAATAAAATTAAATTTATTTATTAATTTATTTTTTTTAAATTATTTTTTTAAAAATAATTTTATTAAATAAATAAAATAAATTTGATTAAAAAATTTTAATAATTTTAAAAATTAATTTATAAAAGGAATAAAATTTTTAAAAATTTTGAAAAATAAATTAAATTAAATTTATTTTAAAAAATTTTAATTTAATTTTAATTGAATTTGATTAAATTTTAATTTAATTTAATTTTTAGATTTTAATTTAATTTTGATTTAATTTTTATTTAATTTTTATTCTTTTTTTTTATTTAAATAAAATTTAATTTATATTTTAATTTAATTTTGATTTAATTTTGATTTAATTTTAATTTAATTTTGATTTAATTTTGATTTAATTTTGAATTTAATTTTGATTCATTTCAAAAAAGTGGAATAAAATTATTTAAATTTTTATTTGATTTTTATTTAATTTTTATTTGAATTTTGATTGAAATTTAAATATTCCTGATAATTTTACTCAAAATTCTATAAGAAGAAACTTCATCCAAAGAATCTTGAGGAGAAGTTCTATCAATAGAATACTTCATATGATTCAAGTAAAAATTCAAAGCACGAGAATTTGCAGTAAAACAAGTCAAAACAAGACCATTTAAATTAAATTTAAAAACAATCAATTCCAAAAATTGCATAACAAATTTTCCAATTCCTTTCCCACAAACATCAGGAACTAACTGAAGTTCATAGAGATAAACAACAGCACGCTTATCATCTTCCACAAAACGAAAATGAGCAAATCCCGCAAAACTTCCTTTTGATTCCGATTCTTGATCGTTATTTTTTTCATCAATTTTTTTGAGCACAAGAAATCTTGCTTCTTCCGAGACAAGCTCATTAAATTTCTGGGATTCGTTCCATCCCCATCCGTCAGCCTCTTCATACATAACCTTCATATTAGAGCGTAATAAGTCTATTATTTCTTGTTTGTTCTCCTTCGGGATTTCTTTATAAAATTCCATTTTTATATTTACTCCGTTTTTGTTGTAATTTGTATATCTTGGAAAATATTGCAAAAAATCCTTTTCTTCATTTGCTAGTTTAAGTTTTTCTTGAATTTTTTTCATAAATTCAAGTTCTTCTTTTAATTTCTCTTTTTTTTTGCTTCTTTTTTTGGGTTGATTTGGTTTATTTTTTGATCTAGTTTTTTTTTGAAATTTTCGATTCTTTTTTTTTAAATTGAAAATTTTTTAATTAAAATTTTTTAAATGGAATTTTTAAATCTTTTACATTCATTTATTATTTATTTTTTTAAAAGCAAAAAAAAAGAAAAATGAAAAAATTAAAAATTAAAGAATTAATAAAAAAAAAAGAGGAATTTATAGATAAAATAGAATTAAAAATTTTAAAATAGAAAAAGATCAAATGAGGGATTAAATTATTTCCTTTTAAAAAAAAAATAAATAAAAAGGGGATTTGTTTAAAAAATAATTAAAAAAAAATATAAAAGATCAGATCTAAATATTTTTACAATTAAAATAATTAGATTTAAAATTAATTTCAAATTTAATTTCAAATTTTAATTTCAAATTCAATTTAAATTTTGTTTTTTGTTTTTGGTTTAAAAATTTTTGTTTTTTTTTTTCATTTTTTTTTCATTTTTCATTTCAAACTTGATCATTTAAAATATAACATAAAAAATTCCATTTGTTTTTCATTTTGAAAAATTCTTTTTAGTTTTGTTTAAAAAAAAAATGTCTAATTTACAAAATTCAAATGAAAAAAATCCATTGGTTGAAATGATTGTTTCAGAAATAGAAGAAAAACAACAAGAAACAAAAAAACTAATAACAACAAAAATAAATCGAATAAAGAAACTTGAAGCAGATCTTGAAAATCAAGTGAAAAATCCAAATCAAACAGAAAATCAATTAGCGAAAGAAATTGAGGAAGAAAAAAAAGGATTACAAAAACTAAAGCGTGAATTTTCGCTGTTAAGAAAACAAGGGGAAGAATTGCATGCCAAATTAGAATCTAAAGAAAAAACGGACGAAATGGAGAAAAATCCCGAAAAATGGGTTTCAGAACAAGAAAAAAAATTAAAGGAACAAAGAGATCATTTAGAATCAGAAATCGAGACACTTAAGAAAACAGACAGCACACTTGATGAGACAGGAAGGCAGTTAAAAGAGCAAAAACAAAAGGCAAGTGAAAGATTGGAAAATCGGAAAAAAGTTCTTGAAATGATCAAACAAAACCGAAAAAAAGCAAAAGCGTCCCGAAAATCACGAGAAACGATGATTGGGACTTTTGAAGAGAAAATGACCGACCAAATCAAATTGACAGAAGCACGGATTGCAAAGGAAAAAGTTGAACAGGCAAAAAATCAATTACAACAAGGATTAAATCAAATGCGAGGGCATGTTGAAGGCATACGAAAAGAGCAGCAGCAATGGATGGAAGAATACAACAAAACGATGGAGGATTTGAAGCAGAACAAGGAGGAGACGAAGAAGGACATTGAGGAGTTTGAGGTTCAGATTGCGCAGCTGGAAGCAACAGCAAAGGAGATTGAAGAAAAAAAGTTCTCACTTCAGACCCGAATTACAGAAATTGAAAAAGCGCTTCAAGAGGTGGGAAAAATGGAGCAGAACACTGAGGAAATCCACAAGATTATTGAGCAACGGAGCAGTCTGGATCAGCAAACATTGGCAGAAGCGGAACAAACAGTCGCGAATCTGAAAAAGGCGCGGGATGAAAATATCCAAAAAATGAAATTCATGCGAGCAAAAGCGGATGAAGTGACAGGAAAAATCGACACACATATTGCGGATCTGCAGGCGAACATCACGCGCATTGAGCAGCAGCGGGATGTGACGAACAATCTTAAGGAGCAGGAGGAAACATTCAACGAAAAATACGGACAGCTGCAAAAACGGAAGGCGGAATTGGCGAAGATCATCGAACAAGAAACTGACGAGCTCCATATGATCCAGAAGGAGTACTCGCGACTTTCGATGGAGAATCAAGATGACGAAAAAAAACCAAATGACCCACTCAAGAAAACAAGTCAAAATTTGCCGAAAAATGTTGATCAACTTGAGAAACAACGAGAAAGCATCATGTCAAGAATTGAAACGAACACAAAGACAATCAATCTTCTGAAGACGCAGGAAACTCAGCTCAAAAAGACGTCTCAACAAACACAAAATTCGAAAGCGGAAACGCAGAAAATATTAGCGGCAATTCCAAAGAAAATAAAATCACTAACACAAGAAATAAGCGTTTTAGAAATTTCGAAGAAACAAATTGACGAGCAGATTTCCGAATCCAAAAAACAAAGCGAAAAAGTGTTTCTTCCTGATCTTGATCTTCTGAAAGAAACCGACGAGCTAAAAACGGCGCAATCATTGTTCCAAAAACGAATATCAGAAATGCAATCTCAACTGTCACTTCATAAAGAACAACTTTCAAAAATGCTTTCATTTACAGAAACTTTGGACAAACAAAGACAACTTATGTCAACAACTTATTCCGACAAATTAAACAACGAAATCAGCAAAAAACGCGCGAAAATCATTGAGTTGCAAACAAACAAAGAGCTTATTCTTGAGGAAACTCGACGCAGAGAAGCTCAATTACTTGAAAATAATTTGGAAATTGAGTCCCAAATTGAAAATTTTTCAAGTGCCCTCCTTTATTCACATACCCCCCAATCCCCAACACAAACCAACCCAACTTATCCTGATCATCTTATGGAGCAATTTGTCGCGATCCAGAATATAGATGGTTCTTGGCAAAGCTCCGATTCTTTTTTCCAAATTCTTAATCTTACTCAATCCCAAGTCGAAAAATTAATGCCAAAAGAAATCTCTTCTCAAATTTGGTACACTATTGTCGGCGCTGCTTTTCTTACTTCTTGTTTCCCGCAAAGAAAACTTGAATGGGAAAGTTTTGTTGATACTTCGTTTCTTTGGCTCAAAAATCATTCAGTTGATTCTGTTCAGTCTTATTTACAAATTGCTTCAAAATTGTTTGTCTAACTCTTTGCAATTTCTCTTTTTCTTTTCTTTTCTTTTCTTTTCTTTTAAAGACAGAGAAATGATGGAAAGTGGATTTTTTTTTTTTTTTAGGATTTCGGAAATATTTTTTTTTTAATCTTTTTTTTTTTAATCAAATTAACTTTTATTAAAAAACAAAAACAAAATTTAAATTAAAATTAAATTAAAAACAAAATTAAAATTTCGATTAAAAATTAAATTAAAAATTAAATTAAAAATTAAATTAAAATTTCGTTAAAAAATTTTTTTCATTTTTTTCATTTTTCTTCTTCTTTTTTTCTTCTTTTATTTAAATAAATAAAAATGTCTTATTCAAAAAAAAGGAAATCTTTCTCTTTTCAATTTCCAAGAGGAAGAATAACACAAATTTATATGAAAAATTTTCAAATTTTTGATGAATGTACAGTTTTTCCTGGTCCAAAATTAAATTTTATTCTTGGTCCAAATGGTTCAGGAAAAAGTACTATTATAAATGCAATTGCTCTTGGTTTAGGAGGAAAACCTCAAGTACAAAATAAATTATAAATAAAATTATAAATAAAATTATAAATAAAATTATAAATAAAATTATAAATAAAATAATAAATAAAATTATAAATTAAATTATAAATAAAATTATAAATTAAATTATAAATAAAATTATAAATTAAATTATAAATAAAATTATAAATTAAATTATAAATAAAATTATAAATAAAATTATAAATAAAATAATAAATAAAATTATAAATTAAATTATAAATTAAATTATAAATTAAATTATAAATTAAATTATAAATTAAATTATAAATTAAATTATAAATTAAATTATAAATTAAATTATAAATAAAATTATAAATAAAATTATAAATAAAATTATAAATAAAATTATAAATAAAATTATAAATAAAATTATAAATAAAATTATAAATAAAATTAAAATTATAAATTAAATTATAAATAAAATTATAAATAAAATTATAAATAAACTTATAAATAAAATTATAAATAAAATTATAAATTAAATTATAAATAAAATTATAAATAAAATTATAAATAAAATTATAAATTAAATTATAAATTAAATTATAAATTAAATTATAAATAAAATTATAAATAAAATTATAAATAAAATATAAATAAAATTATAAATAAAATTATAAATTAAAATTATAAATTAAATTATAAATAAAATTATAAATAAAATTATAAATATAATTATAAATTAAATTATAAATAAATTATAAATAAAATTATAAATAAAATTATAAATAAAATTATAAATTAAAATTATAAATTAAATTATAAATTAAATTATAAATTAAATTATAAATTAAATTATAAATAAAATTATAAATAAAATTATAAATAAAATTATAAATAAAATTATAAATTAAATTATAAATAAATTATAAATAAAATTATAAATTAAATTATAAATAAAATTATTAATAAAATTATAAATTAAATTATAAATAAAATTATAAATAAAATTATAAATAAAATTATAAATAAAATTATAAATAAAATTATAAATAAAATTATAAATAAAATTATAAATAAAATTATAAATAAAATTATAAATAAAATTATAAATAAAATTATAAATAAAATTATAAATAAAATTATAAATAAAATTATAAATTAAATTATAAATAAAATTATAAATAAAATTATAAATTAAAATATAAATTAAATTATAAATTAAATTATAAATAAAATTATAAATAAAATTATAAATAAAATTATAAATAAAATTATAAATTAAATTATAAATAAAATTATAAATAAAATTATAAATTAAATTATAAATAATATTATAAATAAAATTATAAATAAAATTATAAATAAAATTATAAATAAAATTATAAATTAAATTATAAATAATATTATAAATAAAATTATAAATTAAATTATAAATTAAATTATAAATTTCTAAATAAATAAAATTGAAAAATTTCAAAGTTTCTTGAAAGACAAGATCATGTTCGTGATTTTATCAAAACAGGAAGTGATCTTGCTGAACTTGAAATTGAAGTTTCTTGTGGAAAAGGACGTACAAAACTTTTTCGAAGAATTATAAGCAAAACAAAGCCAGACAAATATTATATTGATCGTAATATTCAAATTAAAATTTATATTTAAATTAAAAATTAAAATTTATATTTAAATTAAAAATTAAAATTTATATTTAAATTAAAAATTAAAATTTATATTTAAATTAAAAATTAAAATTTATATTTAAATTAAAAATTAAAATTTATATTTAAATTAAAAATTAAAATTTATATTTAAATTAAAAATTAAAATTTATATTAAAATTAAAATTAAAATTTATTTTCATATTTTAATTTGAATAGGCAAAAGAATTGATGCAACTGACTTTGTTGATAGAGTCAGAGCTTTTAATATACATTTTGATAATTTATGTCAATTCCTCCCTCAAGAAAGAGTTTCTCAATTTGCTTCAATGACTCCACAACAACGACTTAAAGAAACTGAACGAGTCGTTGATAAAGAATTATTAGAAAAACATTCCGAATTAATTAAAAAAAGTGGACAATATCGAGATGCTTTATTTGTAAAATTCAAAATTAAAAATTCAAAATTCAAAATTAAAAATTAATAGTATTATTTTTAGGGATCAGATCAAGAACAAAAAAATTATGAAAAAATAAGAGTTCGTTTTGAATATTTAAAGAAAGCAATGGAAAGAATTGAAAGACAAAAAGAATTAATGCAAAAAATCCAATTATTAGAAGGAAAGCTTTTGTGGATGAAATCAGAAATTGCTGAGAATAAAATTGTTCTAGTTCAAAGCAATATTGAAAAACTTATTCGCAAAGAGAAAAAAATTATGACAAGATATTCCCATTTAAATCAAAATTTAGAAAAATATCAAAAACAAAGTCAAGAAGTTGAAAAAGAAATTAGGGAATTAGAAAAATTAATTAGCAAATATAATTCAAGAATGAAAATAATTTTCGAAAAACTTGATTCACATGTAATTTTTTATCAAAAAAAAAACAAAAACAACTAAATTAAATTTCTTTTTCAGGATCTTGAATACCAAAAAAATATTGAGGATATTAAAAATGTTGATGAAGACGAAGAAAGAAATAAAAAACAAATCCAAAAACTTTTAAAAGAAATTGAAGAACTCCAAAAAAAGAATATCCAAGACACAAAAGAACAAGAAAATGAATTATCTGTAAATGATTTCATTTCATTTCATGTTCAAAAATTAAATTTTCTTTTTTTTTTTTTCCTAAAAATAAAAGGAATTAACTAAAAAATTGAAAGATTTCAGAAATTCAAGCGATCAACTTGATAAAGAAAAGAAAAAAGTTAGTAAACAAAAAGATGATTATTTCAGAAGAAAACAAAGAAATGATGAAACAATTAGAGAAATTGAGAATAGAAAAAGGAAAATTTGTGACCAAATTTATCAACGATTCCCAGCTGCTCAAAAAGCAAGAGAATGGATAGATAGCCATAGAAATCGTTTCAAACATCAAGTTTTTGGACCGATCGGAGCTGAAGTACTTTTTTTTTTCTTTTCTTTTTTTCCTTTTCGAAATTTCAGGTTTTTTATTTTTGTTAATATATATATATATATATTTTTTTTTAGGTAGAATTCCATTCAAAAGAAATAGCAACAATTTTTGAGACTCAATGCTTTCAAGCTATTAATGTAAAACATATCAAAAAAAAAATAATAATATTAATATTTAAAATAATATTAATACTCATAATAATAATATTAATATTAAAGACTTTTGTGTTCCTTTGCGAAGAAGACCTTGATTTCTTTTTTCAAAATGCTTATCAGAAAGAAGGGATTAAAATCCCACTTTATGAATGGTCAAAAAAACCTCTAGTTTATAATAATCCATTTGACATAAATGAGATTCCAAAAAATTTGGGAGAAGTATTTTTTCTCGATCAAGGATTTGATGCAGTAGATTCAATCAAAGAATGTTTAATTGATAAATGCAAAATTGAGAAGACTGTAATAAAAATAATAATAATAATAATCATATAATTTTTTTTTTAATAAGATATTTCCAAAAACATGAAATTTATAAAAATATCATTTTCACACTTTTTTTTTTATCCAGTTATGCTATCGTGGATCCTCAGAAAGAACAGAAAAATTTTTAATCGACAATGACAAGGTTATGCTTTTCTACACATCCACACATAAATATATGAAAAATATTTCTCGATATTCATCAGAAGTCTCATATCGAACACAACAAATTCGGTCAACTCGTTTTTATCGAGATTGGACAAATTACTCAGATGTTCAAGGACTTAAACAGCAATCACTTGAATTAGAAAACCAAATCAAAGAACTTGATATTCAATTCCAAAATATCGAAAAACAACAGATTGACTTGCATCGTGATAACGAAGGATTTAGAAAAAGAAAAAATATACTCGACAACGAAATACGGAGAATCAAAATTGAAAATGCTGAGATTCAAAGATCACTAAAAAATAAACAAAAAGATTTAAAAGACAAACAAAAAAAAAATTTTGAAATTCTTCGTGTTGAATTAATACATAATAAAACGCAAAATCTTCAATCAATTGAGAAGAAAAATGGGCAAATTCTTGATGAACTTCGTCATTATTCAACTTCTCTTCAAAATTCAAATATTAAACAAATCCAAAAATTTTTAATTTTGGAAGAAAAAAATAAATGCTCAAGAGAAATTGAAGAATATAAATCAAAACATGAACAAATATTCAGAGAAAAAACTGCTTTTGAAAGACAACTAAAAGATTTGCAAGAAGAATTCAAAAATTTCCGAGAAAAAGCAATTGCAAAAACAGGAGAAAAAACACAAATTTTAGAAGAACAATTTGCAAAAGTATTTTTAAATCAAAATGAATTTTAATTTTAATTTTGAATTTTATTTGAATTTTATTTGAATTTTATTTGAATTTTAATTGAATTTTTAATTGAATTTTTAGCTCCCAAATGATATAAATGAAATTGAAAGACAATTTCACAAAGCAACAAGCAAACTTAATTCATTGGAATCAGAAGATGCAGATGCTATTATTAAAGAATATGAAGAGAAGAAAATTGAGGTTTTTTTCCAAATAAAAAAAAAAATACAAATTTCATGTTTAAAAAAAAAAATTTAAAATTTCATGTTTAAAATTAGTTGGAAAGAATTTCAGAAAATATTAAAAATTCAGAATCAATATTCAAGCAAATCAGACAAGAGATGGAGATTATGGAAAGAGAATGGATCGTAAATATGGAAGAAATTATCAAGAAATTAAATGTAAAATTTGAATGGCTATTCGAACAATTTGGAGGTGGAGGAGAAATTCAACTTATTAAAGCACAAAATTATGAATATGAAAATTATGGAATTGATGTTTTGGTTCAATTTCACAGTTCAAAACATCTTCAAAAATTGACTTCTGCTAGACAATCAGGTGGTGAGAGAACAGTATCAACTGCTTTATATTTAATTGCTTTACATCGTTGCACTCAATCTCCTTTTTGTATTATTGATGAAATTAATCAAGGTATAAAAATTTTATTCTAAAAATTATTTATTTATTTATTTATTAATTTATTAAAATTTTTTATTCTTTTTAGGAATGGATCCTGATAATGATAAGAAAACTTTTCAATTACTGGCAAATTCAGTTAGAAAAGAATCTGTTCCTCAATATTTTGTCATTTCTCCAAAACTTTTACCTTCTCTTCTTCCTGATGATGATTCTGTTAATAACATCCGTTTTCATTTTGTTTTTAATGGAGTTTTTCTTCCTGATTATAATCATTGGATCAAAAGTAAATATGTCAAAAAATATTCTCCTCATTTAATAAAACAACAAGAACAACAACAAGAAAAAGAAAAAGAAAAAGAAAAAGAAAAAGAACAAGAAAGTGAAAGTGAAAGTGAAAAAGAAAATGAAAATGAAAGTGAAAGTGAAAGTGAAAGTGAAAAGATTTCTCAATCTGCAAAAAGAAGAAAAAGAAGAACTCGAAAAAAAGCAAATTAAAAAAAACAAAAAACAAACATAATATTTTTTCCAATTTAAAATTCTCGAAATTGAAAACCAAAAATAAATTTTCTCTTTAAAAAAAAATTCTTTCTTTCTTTCTTTTTCTTTCATTTTTTCTTTAAATCCAACCAATTAATTTTTTTAAGATGATCAATAACAGATTTATAAGTTAAATCTTCAACACCTTTTCCAATAATAAATCTTTTACGAATTTCAGATGAAGAAATATCCATTTGAAATTCGGAATTATAACTAACATAAATATCTTTTGAGACATTTTCATTAATATGTTCTGAATCATCATAACCAGGACGAGACATAGCAACAACCTTTTCCCAATGATACAATCTGCACTTAACAAAATGGTCCATTCCACAAAGATAAAAAACGTCAATATTTGAACTGGCAAAAGTTGTTTTAAGATAGTGTCTTAAATGTCGAGTAACTGTAGTGAAGTTAATAAAGTTAGATTGAGTTCCTTCCCATTGATCAAGAAACAAAAAATCTTGCAATCCTTCTTCCTCAATTGCAAGTTGACACATTTCGCATCTTTCTTTAAAAGGAATATTATATCCCCCTAATTTCCCTAATGTGTATTGATCGTGTGAAGGTGAAATATATCCCCCTATAACGTCCAATCCATGTTTTTCTTCAAGATATTTTTTTGCTATTGCAAATGTTTTGATGTGCATTTTGTGGACTGGATTGTATGAACCTGTTGATATTAATACAATTTTTCTGTTTTTTTCATCTTTTTTTTCTAATATTTCTTTTAATTTTTTTGTTGGTGTTGGAAATGTTTCTTTGTCTTTCTCTTCTTCTTCTTCTTTTTCTTTTACTTTTTCTTTTTGATTATTCATTTTAAAAAATTAATTTAGAGAAAAGAAAAAAATGAAAAAAATGAAAAATGAAAAATTAAAAATGAAAAAATTTCTAAAAACTATTTATAAATTCCTATTTAAATCAAATTTTTAAATCAATTTCTAAATAAATTTATAAATCAATTTCTAAATAAATTTCTAAATAAATTCCTAAATAAATTTCTAAATCAATTCCTAAATAAATTTCTAAATCAATTCCTAAATAAATTCCTAAATCAATTTATAAATAAATTTATAAATAAATTCCTAAATAAATTTCTAAATAAATATTTAAATCAATATTTAAATAAATTTCTAAATAAATATTTAAATCAATTTATAAATAAATTCCTAAATAAATTTCTAAATAAATTTATAAATAAATTTCTAAATCAATTTTTAAATAAATTCCTAAATAAATTCCTAAATCAATTTCTAAATAAATTTCTAAATAAATTTATAAATTAATTTCTAAATAAATATCTAAATAAATTTCTAAATAAATTCCTAAATAAATTTCTAAATAAATTCCTAAATAAATATATAAATAAATTTCTAAATAAATTTATAAATAAATTTCTAAATCAATTTCTAAATAAATTTCTAAATAAATTTCTAAATCAATTTCTAAATAAATATTTAAATAAATTCCTAAATCAATTTCTAAATAAATATTTAAATAAATTCCTAAATCAATTTCTAAATAAATTTCTAAATAAATTTATAAATAAATTTCTAAATCAATTCCTAAATAAATTTATAAATAAATTTCTAAATAAATTTATAAATCAATTTTTAAATAAATTTCTAAATAAATTTCTAAATAAATTTCTAAATAAATTTCTAAATAAATATTTAAATAAATTTCTAAATAAATTTTTAAATAAATTTCTAAATAAATTTCTAAATCAATTCCTAAATCAATTTATAAATCAATTTCTAAATAAATTTATAAATAAATTTATAAATAAATTTCTAAATAAATTTCTAAATAAATTTATAAATAAATTTATAAATCAATTTCTAAATAAATTTTTAAATAAATTTATAAATCAATTCCTAAATAAATATCTAAATAAATTTCTAAATCAATTTCTAAATAAATTTCTAAATAAATTTCTAAATAAATTAAATTAAAAATTTTTGTGGATTTTCTTTTTTTATTTTAATTTTTATTTTTATTTGAAAAAAAAAATTTTTTTTTCTTTTTCATTTTTCTTCCATCAAAAATAAAAACAAAAATTCGTGAGTTATTTCTGTTAATTTTCTTTTAATTTTCTGTTAATTTTCATTTCATTTCATTTCATTTTATTTAAATCCCTTCAATTAAACACAAAAAAAATTAAATTAAAACAAATTAGAATGAATTTAATTTTCCTTTTTTTCATTTCATTTAATTGTTTCATTTTGTTGGTTCAATCTGAAGTTAATTTATTGGATTCATACAGATTTCCTCCAATAATGAATAATCCTTATCAAACTTTTATTGATGAAAATGATGGATTTCTTTATTTTCTTGATCAAAGAAATGATGGATCCAATTATCTTTTGAAATATGATTTGTACACATTTGATTTGTTGAATTGCGCTAAAAATGCATTTAAAAATTCAAAAATGGAGCAATTGATAATGAAAATAAACTTCTTTATATTGCACCTTATATTTCTAATATATTATTGAAATTTGATTTGAATACATTCCAAATTATTGATAACTTAACATTAAGTGTTTCAGATACAAGTTATGCTAAAGATATTGAAATTGATTTAATCAATCAAAAAGTTTATATTGAATTCGGAAGTCCAATTATTATTATTAAAGTTGATTTGAATGAATGGAATGAAGAATCAAATTTATCACTTTCAAATGATCAACCTACTGGTTCAGTGATTGATGTTGATAATGGAATATTATATGTTTCAACAGATTCAAGTTCTGGAACTAATACAACAATTTACAAAATTGAATTATCAACTTTTACTCAAATTGATTCTCTTTTAGTAAATTTAACAAGTGTTATGGCATTAAAATATGGAGTGATTGATAATTTAGCTCAAATGATGTATTTTGGAACTTCTCAATATTCAATGAAAATTGTTAAAATCAATTTAACAGATTTCACATCAGTTGATTCAATTAGCACATCATCTTCACAAAATTGTGTGGGAGCAGGAATTGATTCATTAAATGGAATTGCTTATTTTTCATCTACAAATAATTATCTTGTCAAAGTAAATTTAACAACTTTCACAATAGAAGATTCATATAATTGGAGTGGATATTATACTAATACAATAGGAATTAATTCAGATGCTTCAGAAGCTTACATTCCAAAAAATTATTATCAAATTACTGAAATGAATTTGCCATCATTTACAGAAGGAAAGAGTTCTGATTTTATTTCTTATACAAAACCAAAATTGATTTTGATTGATGAATTAATTCAAATTGCCTATATTTACTTTAGCAATTCGAATGGAATAATTGCCAAAGTTGATCTTGAATCATTTGAACTTGTTGATTATTTACTTCTTAATTTAAGTGATTCTGTTGTTAATGGAGAAATTGATAGTATAAATGGATTCATTTATTTGTTTCTGACTTCATCTGAGTTAAAAATTATGAAAATTAGATTATCAAATTTCTCGATTGATGAAACTGTAACAATTTATTCAAATGTACAAATTAGCTCAACTTTTTTTGATCAACAAAATCAAACTCTTTATGTTGGATATTATAACAATACCGATTTTTATGCTTACTTAATCAAAATGAATAGTCCTGATTTGCAAATTTTGAATTCATCTCAATTCGCATATGAAGTAAGTGTAAAAGGTTTATATCTTGATTATTTTCATAATTATCTTTATTGTTGGATACAGAATGAAACTGGAGTTGGATCACTGTATTTTATTTCTAAACATCAAGTATCAAATCTAAATCAAATTTCAACAGCTAATTTAACAGAATATAATGTTTATCAACCAGTTCTTGATAAAACTCATGAATTGATTTATTTTGGAGATGATTATAATTATTCGATTTGTAGAGTAAATTTAACTAATATGGAAGTTATGAATGATTGTTTAAATATATCAGATATATCAGATGTTAACAATTTCCTTGAAAGTTTTATTAATTCTAATGATACTTCGGTTTATTTCTTAGTAAAATTTTATAATTCTACTTCAGATGAATATTTTGAATCAGTTCTTCAAATTGAAACAATTTCAAATAAATTAATTTCAACAACAAATGTTGATGATGAGATATTTGGAAGTTCAATTTATGCTTATGATCCAACAAAAGATTATGGATATTTGGCATATTATTATAATGAATTGCAATCTTACTTTGATCAATTTTCATTTTTTAGTTCAAATCCAAATCCACCTTCTTCAAGTGAAGAAATTATTTTCAATTTTTCAATTTTAGGAATAATGATAATTTTATCATTATTTTAATTTCTTTTTTTTCTTTTTTTTCAATTCTAATTCTTTTCAATTTCTTTTCTTTTTTTAATTTCAATTTGATAAGAAAGATCAAAATAATAATAATAACAAATTGAAATAAAAGAAAAATAAGAAAACAAAAAATTTTAATTTTTGCTTTTTTTAAAATTATTTATTTATTAAAAGAAATAATAAGAGATAGCAAAATTGATCTTTTTATTTTATTCATTTTTTTACTTTCCAAAAAAAAGAAAAAAGGTTCGTGAGTTTAATTTCTTTTTAATTTCTTGTTAATCTAATTTTAATTTTGATTTATTTCATTTTATTTAAATCCAGAACAATTAAACACAAAAAAATTAAAACAAATTAAAATGAATTTAATTTTCCTTTTTTTCATTTTATTTAATTGTTTCATTTTATTGGTTCAATCTGAAGTTAATTTATTGGATTCATACAAATTTCCTCCAATAATGAATAATCCTTATCAAACTTTTATTGATGAAAATGATGGATTTCTTTATTTTCTTGATATAAGAGGTGGCGGATCCAATTATCTTTTGAAATATGATTTGTACACATTTGATTTGTTGGATTATACTAAAACTGAAGTTGAAAATGGGAAATATGGAGCAATTGATAATGAAAATAAACTTCTTTATATTGCACCTTATGGTTCTAATATATTATTGAAATTTGATTTGAATACATTCCAAATTATTGATAACTTAACATTAAGTGTTTCAAATACAAGTTATGCTGATATGATTGAAATTGATTTAATCAATCAAAAAGTTTATATTGAATTCGGAAATCCAATTATTATTGTTAAAGTTGATTTAAATGGATGGAATGAAGAATCAAATTTAACACTTTCAAATTATCAATTTATCGGTTCAGTGATTGATGTTGATAATGGAATATTATATGTTTCAACAGATACAAGTTCTGGAACTAATGCAACAATTTACAAAATTGAATTATCAACTTTTACTCAAATTGATTATCTTTTAGTAAATTTAACAAGTGTTGGAAAATTACAATATGGAGTGATTGATAATTCAACTCAAATGATGTATTTTGGAACTTATCAAAATCCAATGAGAATTGTTAAAATCAATTTAACAGATTTCACATCAGTTGATTCAATTAATGCATCATCTTCACAATACTGTATGGGAGCAGGAATTGATTCATTAAATGGAATTGCTTATTTTTCCTCTGCGAATAATTATCTTTTTAAAGTGAATTTAACAACTTTCACAATAGAAGATTCATATAATTGGAGTGGATATTATACTAAAACAATAGGAATTAATTCAGATGTTTCAAAAGCTTACATTCCACAAAATAAATATCAAATTACTGAAATTAATTTACCATCACTTACAGAAGGAAACAGTTCTAATTTTATTTCTTATACAGATCCAAGAATGATTTTGACTGATGAACTAAATCGAATTGGTTATATTTACTTTTATGATTTGAATGGAATAATTGCCAAAGTTGATCTTGAATCATTTGAACTTGTTGATTATTTACTTCTTAGTTTAAGTGATACTCTTTATTATGGAGAAATTGATAGTATAAATGGATTCATTTATTTGTTTCTGACTTATAATGATGTAAAAATTATGAAAATTAGATTATCAAATTTCTCGATTGATGAAACTGTATCAATTTATTCAAATGTACACACCTTCTCAACTGTTTTTGATCAACAAAATCAAATTCTTTATGTTGGATGTTATAACAATACTGATGATTATGCTTACTTATTCAAAATGAATAGTCCTGATTTGCAAATTTTG
This sequence comes from Anaeramoeba ignava, assembly GCA_028826165.1. NCBI lineage: Eukaryota > Anaeramoebidae > Anaeramoeba > Anaeramoeba ignava. The sequence continues at coordinate 32,562 of JAPDFW010000133.1, read as the reverse complement.
AATTCATTTCAATTAGCATATGAAGTAATTATATATGGTTTATATCTTGATTCTTTCCATAATTATCTTTATTGTTTGATATATAATGATAGTGGAGTTGGAACAGAATATTTTATTTCTAAACATCAATTACCAAATCTAAATCAAATTTCCACAGCTAATTTAACAGAATATAATGTTTATTATCCAGTTCTTGATAAAACTCATGAATTGATTTATTTTGGAGATTATGATAATTATTTGATTTGTAGAGTTGATTTAACTAATATGGAAGTTATGAATGATTGTTTAAATATATCAGATATATCAGATGTTGACGATTTCCTTGAAAGTTTTATTAATTCTAATGATAATTGGGTTTATTTCTTAGTAAAATTTTATAATTCTACTTCAGATGAATATTTTAAATCAGTTCTTCAAATTGATACAATTTCAAATCAATTAATTTCAACAACAAATGTTGATGATGAGATATTTGAAGATTCAATTTATGCTTATGATCCAACAAAAAATTATGGATATTTGGTATATTATTATAATGAATTGCAATCTTACTTTTATCAAATCTCCTTACCAAATTCAACTTTACCTCCAAATCCACCTTCTTCAAGTGAAGAAATTATTTTCAATTTTTCAATTTTAGGAATAATGATAATTTTATCATTATTTTAATTTCTTTTTTTTCTTTTTTTTCAATTCCAATTCTTTTCAATTTCTTTTCTTTTTTTAATTTCAATTTGATAAGAAAGATCAAAATAATAATAATAATAATAACAAATTGAAATAAAAGAAAAAATAAGAAAAAATTTTTATTTTTTTTTGTTTGTTTTTTAAAATAAATAACAAGATGAGTTGAAAAAATCTTTTTATTTTTATTTTTATTTATTTTTGTAACAATTTTTAATTAAAAATTTTAAATTTTTGATTATTTATTTTAAAGATAATTTAATCCCTTTATTTATTTATTTTTATTTTTTTTTTTTTTATTTTTATTTTTTTTTTTATTTTTTTTATCTTATTCATTTTTCTTTCAAAAACAAAAACAAAAAACAAAGGTTAGTTTAATTTAATTTAATTTTAATCTAATTTCTTTTTAATTTTTAATTTCTTTTTATTTTTATTTATTTAAATCCAGAATAATCAAATAAGAATAAGAATAAGAACAAAAAAAAAATTAAATTAAAACAAATTAAAATGAATTTAATTTTGCTTTTTTTCATTTCATTTAATTGTTTCATTTTATTGGTTCAATCTGAAGTTAATTTATTGAATTCATACAAATTTTCTCCAATAATGAATAATCCTTATCAAACTTTTATTGATGAAAATGATGGATTTCTTTATTTTCTTGAAGAAAGAGATGACGGGTTTAATTATATTTGGAAATATGATTTGTACACATTTGATTTGTTGAATTATACTAAAATTGATTTTGAAAATGGGAGATATGGAGCAATTGATAATGAAAATAAACTTCTTTATATTGCACCTTATGGTTCTAATATATTATTGAAATTTGATTTGAATACATTCCAAATTATTGATAACTTAACATTAAGTGTTTCAAATACAAGTTATGCTGATATGATTGAAATTGATTTAATCAATCAAAAAGTTTATATTGAATTCGAAAATCCAATTATTATTGTTAAAGTTGATTTGAATGGATGGAATGAAGAATCAAATTTAACACTTTCAAATTATCAATTCTATGGCTCAATAATTGATGTTGATAATGGAATATTATATGTTTCAACAGATACAAGTTCTGGAACTAATGCAACAATTTACAAAATTGAATTATCAACTTTTACTCAAATTGATTATCTTTTAGTAAATTTAACAAGTGTTGCAAAATTAAAATATGGAGTGATTGATAATTCAACTCAAATGATGTATTTTGGAACTGCTCAAAATTCAATGAGAATTGCTAAAATCAATTTAACAGATTTCACATCAGTTGATTCAATTAGTTCATCATCTCCAGAAAATTGTATGGGAGCAGGAATTGATTTATTAAATGGAATTGCTTATTTTTCCACTGTTGATAATCATCTCTTTAAAGTGAATTTAACAACTTTCACAATAGAAGATTCATATAATTGGAGTGGATATTATACTAACACAATAGGAATTAATTCAGATGTTTCAGAAGCTTACATCCCAAAAAATGACTATCAAATTATTGAAATTAATTTACCATCACTTACACAAGGAAACAGTTCTAATTTTATTTCTTATACAAATCCAGATTTTATTTTGATTGATGAATTAAATCAAATTGGTTATATTTACTTTAGTGACTTTGGTGGAATAATTGCCAAAGTTGATCTTGAATCATTTGAACTTGTTGATTATTTACTTCTTAGTTTAAGTGATACTCTTTATTATGGAGAAATTGATAGTATAAATGGATTCATTTATTTGTTTCTGAGTTATAATAATTTAAAAATTATGAAAATTAGATTATCAAATTTCTCGATTGATGAAACTGTAACAATTTATTCAAATGTACAAGTTAGTTCAACTTTTTTTTATCAACAAAATCAAACTCTTTATGTTGGATATTATAATAATACCGATTTTTATGCTTACTTAATCAAAATGAATAGTCCTGATTTGCAAATTTTGTATTCATTTCAATTAGCATATGAAGTAACTGTAAAAGGTTTATATCTTGATTATTTTCATGATTATCTTTATTGTTTGATATATAATGATAGTGGAGTTGGCTCACAATATTTTATTTATAAACATCAATTACCAAATCTAAATCAAATTTCCACAGCTAATTTAACAGAATATAATGTTTATTATCCAGTTCTTGATAAAAGTCATGAATTGATTTATTTTGGAGATTATAATAATTATTTGATTTGTAGAGTAAATTTAACTAATATGGAAGTTATGAATGATTGTTTAAATATATCAAATATATCAGATTTTAACAATTTCTTTGAAAGTTTTATTAATTCTAATGATACTTCGGTTTATTTCTTAGTAGAATTTTATAATTCTACTTCAGATGAATATTTTGAATCAGTTCTTCAAATTGATACAATTTCAAATCAATTAATTTCAACAGCAAATGTTGATGATGAGATATTTGGAAGTTCAATTTATGCTTATGATCCAACAAAAGATTATGGATATTTGGCATATTATAATTCATTACAATCTTGCTTTGATCAATTTTTATTTTTTAATCCAAGTCCAAATCCAAGTCCAAGTCCAAATCCACCTTCTTCAAGTGAAGAAATTATTTTCAATTTTTCAATTTTAGGAATAATGATAATTTTATCATTATTTTAATTTCTTTTTTTTCTTTTTTTTCAATTCCAATTCAAAAAAAATTGTTTTTTTTCATTTTTTTCTTTTCATTTTTTTCATTTTTTAAAATGTCTAATGATTATGATGAAATTCGATCAATAGTAATTGATAATGGTTCAGATACAATTAAAGCAGGATTTTCAGGAGATGATAAACCAAGATCAATAATCTCAACAATAATAGGAAAAACAAGAAATTCAGGAGAAAAATTAGAAAAATTAGAAAAATTAGAAAAAGAATATTATATAGGAGAAGAAGCAAAAACCAAAAGGGGAATATTACAATTAAAATATCCAATAGAACATGGGATAATAACAAATTGGGATGATATGGAGAAAATATGGAATTATATTTTTTATAAAGAATTAAGAATTGCACCTGAAGAAAATCCAGTATTTTTGACTGAGAAAATAATGAATCCAAAAGCAAATAGAGAGAAAATAACCCAAATCATGTTTGAAACATTTTCTGTTCCAGCAATGTATCTAAGTAACACATCAGTTCTGTCAATTTATTCTTCAGGAAGAACAACAGGAATCAGTGTTGATTTTGGTGATAGTGAGTTTAATATTGTTCCTGTTTATGAAGGTTATGCTTTGCCTCATTCTATTCTTCATTATTTTGTCTCTGGAAGAAATTTAACTGATTACATGATGAAAATATTGAATGAAAGGGGTTATTCATTTAAAACATCAGAAGAAAGAGAAATTGCAAGAGATATCAAAGAAAAACTTTGTTATGTTGCTTTGGATTTTGAGAAAGAATCCGATTCCTCAAATAGATCTTCTTCCATTGAAAAAGAATATTATTTTCCTGATAATATCCATTTTATCACACTTGAAGATGAAAGGTTTAAATGTCCAGAACCAATATTCAATCCCTCTCTTCTTGGATTGGAATATTCAGGTATTCCTGAGACAATTTATAACTCAATCATGAAATGCGATCATTCTATCAGAAAGGATTTTTATGGAAATATTGTTTTATCTGGAGGATCTTCATTTTTTCCTGGAATTGAAAAAAGAATAGAAAAAGAATTGACTCAATTAGCTCCTCTTGATATGAAAATTAAAGTTATTGCTGATCCTGAAAGAAAATATTATGCTTGGATTGGTGGATCTATTTTGTCTGCTCTTTCTAATTTTCAATCTATGTGGGTTTCAAAAGAAGAATATGACGAAACAGGTCCTTCAATTGTTCACAAGAAATGCTATTAATTTTTTTTTTGAAATCCAAAATCAAATCAAAAATGAAAATTAAAATTAAAATTAAAATCAAAATCAAAATCAAAATCAAAATTAAAATCAAAATCAAAATTAAAATCAAAATCAAAATCAAAATCAAAATCAAAATCAAAAATCAAAAATCAAAAATGAAAATTAAAATTAAAATCAAAATTAAAATCCAAATCAAAAATCAAAAATCAAAATTAAAAATCAAAAATCAAAATTAAAATGAAAATCAAAAATCAAAAAATCCAAAAATTAAAATCAAAAATTTGATTAATTTGTTGTTTTTTATTTGAAAATTTGGTTTGGATTTAATTGATAAAAATCTTTTAAATCTTGAAATTCTTCAATAAAATTAAAATTCATTCTCATATTATAATTAAATTCATCATGATAAAAGAAATATATTAATTGATTTAATGTTGAAAATGATTTTCCTGAATAATCTTGAACTTGATTAATTGGATCTTGAATACTCAGAAACATTGTTTTAAATAATCTACTTCTTAACATTAAAATTAATTTATGAATTTTAATTTCATTTTCATTTTGATTTTCATTTTCTTTTTCTGAATAAATAATTTTAAAATTTTTTAATATTTTTTTTCTTTATATTTTTCTCAATTAATTTTTCTTTTCATTTTTTTCTTTTCATTTTTTTCATTTTTTAAAATGTCTGATGATGATGATGAAATTCTAGCAATAGTAATTGATAATGGTTCAGATACAATTAAAGCAGGATTTTCAGGAGATGATAAACCAAGATCAATAATCTCAACAATAATAGGAAAAACAAGAAATTCAGGAGAAAAATTAGAAAAATTAGAAAAAGAATATTATATAGGAGAAGAAGCAAAAACCAAAAGGGAAATATTACAATTAAAATATCCAATAGAACATGGGATAATAACAAATTGGGATGAAATGGAGAAAATATGGAATTATATTTTTTATAAAGAATTAAGAATTGCACCTGAAGAACATGCAGTATTTTTGACTGAGAAAATAATGAATCCAAAAGCAAATAGAGAGAAAATAACCGAAATCATGTTTGAAACATTTGCTGTTCCAGCGATGTATCTAAGTAACACATCAGTTCTGTCAATTTATTCTTCAGGAAGAACAACAGGAATCAGTGTTGATTTAGGCGATAGTGAGTTTAATATTGTTACTGTTTATGATGGTTATGCTATGTCTCATTCAAGTATTCAATCTTCCGTCTCTGGAAGAAATTTAACTGATTACATGATGAAAATATTGAATGAAAGGGGTTATTCATTTAAAACATCAGAAGAAAGAGAAATTGCAAGAGATATCAAAGAAAAACTTTGTTATGTTGCTTTGGATTTTGAAAAAGAATCCGATTCCTCAAATAGATCTTCTTCCATTAAAAAAGAATATTATTTTCCTGATAATACCAATTCGATCACACTTGAAGATGAAAGGTTTAAATGTCCAGAACCAATATTCAATCCCTCTCTTCTTGGATTCGAACATCCAGGTATTCCTCAAACAATTCATGACTCAGTCTTGAAATTTGATCATTCTTTCAGTCAGTGTTATTCTGAAAATATTGTTTTATCTGGAGGATCTTCATTTTTTCCTGGAATTGAAAAAAGAATAGAAAAAGAATTGATTCATTTATACCCTTCTGTAAGATTTAAAGTTATTGCTGATCCTGAAAGAAAATATTATGCTTGGATTGGTGGATCTATTTTGTCTACTCTTTCTACTTTCCAATCTATGTTGATTTCAAAAGAAGAATATGATGAAACAGGTCCTTCAATTGTTCACGAGAAATGCTATTAATTTTTTTTTTGAAATCCAAAATCAAAATCAAAATCAAAATCAAAATCAAAATCAAAATTAAAATCAAAATCAAAATTAAAATTAAAATCCAAAATCAAAATTAAAATTAAAATCAAAATTAAAATCAAAATCAAAATTAAAATCAAAATCAAAATCAAAATCAAAATCAAAATCAAAATCAAAATCAAAATCAAAATCAAAATCAAAATTAAAATGAAAATTAAAATCAAAATCAAAATCAAAATCAAAATCAAAATCAAAATTCAAAATCAAAATCAAAATTAAAATCAAAATCAAAATCAAAATCAAAATTAAAAATCAAAATTAAAATCAAAATCAAAATTAAAATCAAAATCAAAATCAAAATCAAAATCAAAATTAAAATCAAAAATCAAAATCAAAATTAAAATAAAAATAAAAATTAAAATTAAAATCAAAATCAAAATCAAAATTAAAATCAAAATCAAAATCAAAATCAAAAAAATCAAAATCAAAATCAAAATCAAAATCAAAATTAAAATTAAAATTAAAATCAAAATCAAAATCAAAATCAAAAAATCAAAATCAAAATCAAAATCAAAATTAAAAATCAAAAATCAAAATTAAAAATCAAAAAAAAATCAAAATCAAAATCAAAATCAAAATCAAAATCAAAATCAAAATCAAAATCAAAATCAAAATCAAAATCAAAATCAAAATCAAAAATCAAAATTAAAATTAAAATCAAAATTAAAATCAAAATCAAAATCAAAATTAAAATCAAAATTAAAATTAAAATCAAAATTAAAATTAAAATCAAAATCAAAATCAAAATTAAAAATCAAAATTAAAATAAAAAACAAAATCAAAATCAAAATTAAAATCAAAATCAAAATCAAAATCAAAATCAAAATTAAAATTAAAATTAAAATCAAAATCAAAATCAAATTCAAAATCAAAATCAAAATAAAAAACAAAATCAAAAATTTGATTAATTCGTTTTTTATTTGATTAATTTGTTGTTTATTTGAAAATTGGATTTGAATTTGGATTTAATTGATAAAAATCTTTTAAATCTTGAAATTCTTCAATAAAATTAAAATTCATTCTCATATTATAATTAAATTCATCATGATAAAAGAAATATATTAATTGATTTAATGTTGAAAATGATTTTCCTGAATAATCTTGAACTTGATTAATTGGATCTTGAATACTCAGAAACATTGTTTTAAATAATCTACTTCTTAACATTAAAATTAATTTATGAATTTTAATTTCATTTTCATTTTGATTTTCATTTTCTTTTTCTGAATAAATAATTTTAAAATTTTTTGATTCTTCTTTTTGATATAATTGATGAAAATCTTTTAATATTCCTTTTCTTCCTTTTTTGATTTCAATCCATTTTAAATCAAATCCAAATTCTTGGAAAAATTGTTTGTTTTGTTTTTCTTTTTTCTTCCATTGTTTAATCTTAATTTCATTTTGGTTCTTTCTCGATTTCTTGTGTCCTTTACTTTTGATTTTACTTTTGATTTTACTTTTACTTTTACTTTTACTTTTACTTTTACTTTTACTTTTACTTTTACTTTTACTTTTACTTTTACTTTTACTTTTACTTTCACTTTCACTTTCACTTTCACTTTCACTTTCACTTTTCATTTCTTTTCTTTTTCTGTTTCTGTTTCTGTTTCTGTTTCTGTTTCTGTTTTTGTTTTTGTTTTTGTTTTGAATTTGATCGATAAGTTGATAAAGTAATTCAAAATCAAATAATCCAGTATAAATGAAATTTAATGCAATTTCAACTTCTTCTTTTGTTTTTTCTTTACAAAAATTTCTGAATTTTTCTAAAATAGTTTCATCATTATCAAATCTTGTTAATAAAATTAATTTGTGAACTTTAAATTTGAAAGAATCTTTACATTCAATTTCAAAATCTGTAAATTTATCATTTGATTTTAATAAATTGTTTAAATCTTCATTAAATGAATAAATTTGATTGAAATTTGCAATATTAAATTGTTTTTGAATTTTCAAATATTTTCTAAAATCAAAAAGAATGAGATCATTCATAAATAAAATTTGAATAATTTCTTGATTTTTTGTTTTAGATGCAATATCAAAAGGTGTTTCGTTATATATTGTTTTTATATTGATATCAGCTCCATTTGAAACAAGAAATTTGATAATTTCTATTGAATTTTCATTTTGGATTTGATTTTGGCAAATTAAATGTAAAGGTGTTTCATTTTGATTTGATTTGGAATTAACATTTGCTCCATTTAAAATAAGAAATTTGATAATTTCAACTGATTTTGGATTTGGATCTTTTATACATATCAAATGTAATGGTGCTTCATTATTATTTGTTTTGATTTTGACATTTGCTCCATTTGAAACAAGAAATTTGATAATTTCAAATGAATTTGGATTTGGGATTTGATTTTGACAAATTAAATGCAAAGGTGTTTCATTTTTATTTGTTTTATCATTCACATTTGCCTCGTTTTTAACAAGAAATTTTGATAATTTCGATTGAATTTTCATTTAAGTTTTGGTTTTGACAAATTAAATGTAAAGGAGTTTCATTTTGATTTGTTTTATCATTAACATTTGCTCCTTTTGAAACAAGAAGTTTGGTAATTTCAACTGAATTTTGGTTTAAGTTTTGGTTTTGACAAATTAAATGTAAAAGTGTTTTTTGTTTGCTATTTTTAGCATTAATATTTGCTCCATTTGAAATGAGAAAATTAATGATTTCAATTCCATTTCCATCTTGATTTTTAATTTGATTAGTATTTAAATCTATATTTGGTGATGTATATTGTAAATAGTTATTTCTGTGAGACAAATTTTGCCAAATTAAATGTAAAGGTGTTTCATTTGGATTTGTTCTAGAATTAACATTTGCTCCTTTTGAAACAAGAAATTTAATAATTTTAAATAAAATTGAATTGATCTTGTTTTTACAAATTAAATGTAAAGATGATTCATTTTGATCTGTTTTATCATTAACTTTTGCTCCATTTGAAACAAGAATTTGGATAATATCAAACATATTTTCATTTATATTCGTATTACTGCAAATTAAATGTAGAGCTGTTTGGTTATCTATTCTTTTTATATTCATATTTGCTCCTTTTGAAACAAGAAATTTAATAATTTCAACTGAATCATGGTTTGGATTTTGATTTTGGCAAATTAAATGTAAAGATGTTTCATTTTGGTTTGTTTTATCATTAACATTTGCTCCGTTTGAAACAAGAAATTTGATAATTTCAACTGAATTTTCATTTATATTTGGATTTCGACAAATCAAATGTAAAGGAGTTTGATTATAAATTGGTTTATCATTAACATTAGCTCCTTTTGAAACAAGAAATTTGATAATCTCAACTGAATTTGGATTTAAGTTTAGATTTTGATTTGCACAAATTAAATGTAAAGGAGTTTCATTTTGATTTGTTTTATCGTTAATATTTGCTCCTTTTGAAACAAGAAATTTGATAATCTCTATTGAATATGGATTTATATTTGGATTTTGGCAAATTAAATGTAAAGGTGATTGGTTTTGATTTGTTTTATCATTAACATCTATTCCTTTTGAAACAAGAAATTTGATAATTTCAATTAAATTTTCATTTTGATTTGGGTTTCCACAAATAAAATGTAAAGATGTTTGATTATAAATTGTTTTATCATTAACATCTAATCCTTGTGAAACAAGAAATTTGATAATTTCAATTGAATTTGGATTTGGGTTTGGGTTTGAACAAATTAAATGTAAAGATGTTTGATTATAAATTGTTTTATCATTAACATCTAATCCTTGTGAAACAAGAAATTTGATAATTTCAAGAGAATATTCATTTAGATTTAGATATTGTTCGAAATTTTGAGAATGAAATAAATTTGGATTTTGATTTTTGTTTTGACAAATTAAATGTAAAGGTGTTTCGTTTTGATCTGTTTTATCATTAATATCTATTCCTTTGGAAACAAGAAGTTGGATAATTTTAAATGAATTTTCATTTAGATTTTGATTTTGCAAAATTAAATGTAAAAGTGATAGATTCTGATTTGTTTTATGATTCACATTTGCTCCATTTTCAATAAGAAAGTTGGCAATTTTAAAAGAATATGAATTTAATATTGAACTTTGGCAAATTAACTGCAATGGTGTTTGGTTATGAGTTGTTTTATCATTAACATTCGCTCCTTTTGAAACAAGAAATTTAATAATTTCAACTGAATCATGGTTTGGATTTTGATTTTGGCAAATTAAATGCAAAGCTGTTTCATTTTGGTTTGTTTTATCATTAACATTTGCTCCATTTGAAACAAGAAACTTGACAATTTCAAATAAATTTTGCTTGAGAATTGGGTTTCTACAAACCAAATGTAAAGGTGCTTCATTTCTATTTGTTTTATCATTCACATTTAAACCTTTTTCAATAAGAAATTTGATAGTTTCAATTAAACTTAAATTTTCAGTTTCATTTTGGCAAATTAAATGTAAAGGAGTTTCATTTTGGTATGTTTTGATATTAGCATCAGCTCCATTTTCAACAAGAATTTTGATAATTTCAAATAATTTTTCATTTATATATGGGTTTTGGCAAATTAACTGCAAAGGTGACTGGTTTCTATTTGTTTTCTCATTCACATTTGCTCCCTTTTCAACTAGAAATTTGATGATTTGAAACAAATTTTCGTTCCCAAATATATTTTGACAAATTAAATGTAAAGGAGTATTGTTTTCATCTGTTTTCTCATTCACATTTAAACCTTTTTCAACAAGAAATTTGATGGTTTCAAATGAATTTTCATTTATATTTTGGCAAATTAAATGTAATTCTGTTTGTGCTTTTTCTGTTGTTTTCTTATTAATATCTGCACCGTTTTCAATAAGAAAATCAATCATTTGAAGCGAGTATCCATGAGTAAAAGCAATATGTAAAGGGGTCTGATTATAATTTGTTTCCTCATTAATATCTAATCCTTGCGAAATGAGAAATTTGATAATTTCCTTTGAATTTTCATTTGGATTCTCACAAATTAAATGCAATAGACTTTCATTCTTGATTGTTTTGGCATTAATATCTAATCCCTTTTCAACAAGAAATTTGATAATTTCCATTGAATTTTCATTTAGATTTCTGCAAATTAAATGCAAAGCTGTTTCATTATTGTTTGTTTTTTCATTAGCATCTGCTCCGTTTGAAACAAGAAATTTGATAATTTCAACTGAGTTGAGATTTTTGCAAATAAAATGTAATGGAGTTTCATTATTTTCCGTTCTTTCATTAACATCAGCTCCATTTTCAACAAGAAACTTAATAATTTCCGCTGAATTTTTGTTTCGATTTTTACAAGCAAAATGCAAAGGAGTCATATCACGAGATGTTTTGTCATTAATGTTTGCTCCATTTGCAACAAGAAATTTGATAATTTCATATAAATTTGAGTTTTTACTTTGGCAAATAAAATGTAATGCTGTTTCATTATAATTTGTTTTATCATTCACATTTGCTCCTTTTGAAACAAGAAGTTTGATCGACTCAAATAATTTAGGATTTTCATTTTCATTTTCATTTTCATTTTCATTTTGGAATGGAAACTCTAATTGATTTTGATATTGGCAAACTATATGTAATGGTGTTTGCTTTACATAAGTTTTGGCATTAACATCTGCTCCATTTTCAATAAGAAATTTGATCATCTCATTTGACTTTGTATTTGAACTTTGACAAACAAAATGTAATGGTGTTTGGTTATTGTTATGCGAGATTATATTAACATCTGCTCCGTTTTCAACAAGTAATTTGATAATTTCATTTGAATTTGGATTTTCACTTTCACAAACAAAATGTAACGGTGTTTGATTTTGATTTGTTTTTTCATTAACATCTAATCCTTGTGAAACAAGAAATTTGATAATTTCTATTGAATTTGGATTTGAATTTTGACAAGCAAAATGTAATGGTGTTTCATTATTATTTGTTTTGGCATTAATATTTGCTCCTTTTGAAACAAGAAATTTGATAATTTCATTTGAATTTGGATTTGGACTTTGACAAGCAAAATGTAATGGTGTTTCATTATTATTTGTTTTGGCATTAACATCTAATCCTTTTGAAACAAGAAATTTGATAATTTCAATCGAATTTGGATTTGAACTTTGACAAGCAAAATGTAATGGTGTTTCATTAGTATTTGTTTTGGCATTAATATCTAATCCTTTTGAAACGAGAAGCTTGATAATTTCTATTGAATTTGGATTTGGACTTTGACAAGCAAAATGTAATGCTGTGCAATTTCTATTTGTTTTATAACTAGAATCTAATCCTTTTTCAATAAGAAATTTGATAGTTTCAATTGAATTTGGATTTGAACTTTGACAAGCAAAATGTAATGGTGTTTCATTATTATTCGTTTTGGCATTAATATCTGCTCCGTTTTCAATAAGAAATTTAATAATTTCAAATGATTTTGGATTTGGATTTTGGCAAATTAAATGCAATGGTGTTTCATTTTGATTTGTTTTGGCATTAACATCTAATCCTTTTGAAACAAGAAATTTGATAATTTCAAATGAATTTGGATTTGAACTTTGACAAGCAAAATGTAATGGTGTTTCATTATTATTTGTTTTGATTTTGACATTTTCTCCATTTGAAACAAGAAATTTGATAATTTCAAATGAATTTGGATTTGGACTTTGACAAGCAAAATGTAATGATGTTTCATCTTCATAAGTTTTGGCATTAATATCTGCTCCGTTTTCAATAAGAAATTTAATAATTTCAAATGATTTTGGATTTGGACTTTGACAAATTAAATGTAGAATTGTTTCATTATTTTGCATTTTGACATTAATATCTGCTCCTTTAGAAACAAGAAATTTGATAATTTCATCTGAATTTTCACTTAATTTTCGATTTTGACAAACAAAATGTAATGGTGTTTCATTATGATAAGTTTTGGCATTAATATCTGCTCCATTTGAAACAAGAAATTTGATAATTTCAAATGATTCTGGATTTATATTTTGGCAAATTAAATGTAATGGTGTTTCATTAAAATTATTGGAAATATTAACATTGATTCCTTTTGAAATGTGAAATTTAACTGATTCAAATGAATTATATTGACATGCACTTAATAAATCTTGAAATAAAACTTTTTGATTCATTTTAAGAAAAAAAATGAAATGAAAAAAATGAAAAAAAAATATTTTTATTTTTATTTTTATTTTTCCTTTTTTTTTTTTATTTAATTCTTATTTTTCCTTTTTTTTGCTTTTTTTTTTTTTATTCTCCTTTTTTTTTTTCTCCTTTTTTTTATTTTGAATTTAAAAATTTGAATTTGGATTTAATTGATAAAAATCTTTTAATTCTTTAAATTCTTCTTTTAATTCTTTTGGAATTTCTTTTGTTTTATCAAATTCATCATGATAAAAGAAATATATTAATTGATTTAATGTTGAAAATGATTTTCTTGAATAATCTTGAACTTGATCAATTGGATCTTTAATATTTAATTGAAACATTTTTAAATAATCCACTTCTTATTATTAAAAAAGAAAAAATTAAAAAAGATCAAATTGATCAAAAAAAAAAAGGCAAATCTTTTTTTGATCTTTAAAAAAAAAATTTATTTTTCTTTCTCAATTTTTGATTAAAAATGAAAATGATAATAATTTTAATTCTTTTATTATTGAAAGTTGAAAATCAAACATTTTTAACAGATGGTTGTATTTCACTTGAATTTTCACCAGAAAATGGATTTGGTTTCTCAAATTCAGAAATGCAAATAAACATTTCAATAAGTGAAAAATCAAAGTAAAAAATTTTTCCAAAAAAAACAAAAACAAGAAATAAATTCAACAACTTAAAAAATAATTTTTTGATAAATAAATTGAAAAGAATTAAAACAGGAGCAGGTTTTTCAAATTTGAGTGATTATTCAAATGAAGATTCAAAATTTTTAACTGATTTACTTTTAGGGATTCCAGTTTTTTATGCAGATCATTCGATTGTAAATTATTTTAATTTTTTTTTTGAATTAATTTTTTTTGAATTAATTTTTTTTTTGAATTAATTTTTTTTTTTAGTTTCTTTTGGATTTAAATTCATCTGAAATTATTGTTCCAAATGAAGCAACAAATTATGAAACAAATAATAAAATTGGAGTTAAATTTATAAATTTAGAAATGAATCATTTATTTGAATTATTTACTTCTTTAAGGATTTTTGATTCTGAAACAACAAATCAACATCATTCAATTGAAGTAATTATAAAAAAAAATTTTTTTTATTCCACTTTTTTATTCCACTTTTTTTTATTCCACTTTTTTTTAAATTTTTTGATTTTTATAATTTAATAGTGGACAGGATTTATTCAATACTCAACTTTACCTCTTCTTTTAGATACTATTACTCAACCAAATCCTCCAAATTTCTGTTCAAAATTTACAGAATTAAATTTTACAATTCAAGACAAAAAACCAAAACAAAATTATGGATTACAAGAAATTATCGTAAATTATATAAATAATGAAGAATGGATTTTAGAGATTACTGCAGATATTGATATTTCAGATTCATTTCCAACGGAAAAAAAGATTATCATTAAAAAATTTGAAGTAAATTCAGAAGAATATTCACTTGAAAATGAAATTAGTATGAATTTTTTGATAAATGGAGAAGCTGAAATAATAGTTCCAATTATGAAGGCAGGCGAGCATGAGAACTTAATTGAATACACAGAAGGAAATTCACCAGAAGGAGTAGAGACTATTCAACAAGAAATAACAGAAAAAAGAGCCGAAATGATATTTGATTTGCACAAAGAAGGATCATTTAATCTTGAGATTTTTGACATGAATCTTGGATATTTTCGACCTTTAGAAATTGGAGATCCTGAATCAGTTGAGGAGGTTTATCAAAGCGGAACTTACTGGCTGGGAAAATTCACAAACAAAACTGATAATGATTCGATAATTTATCTGAGTTTTTCGATCGGAGAATACAGATCAAACAAGAGTTGGTTTTATTACAAAGAACCCGAAGTCCATGGAGTGAATTGCCCGATGGGATCTTTAAGAAACATGATGTGTCCATTCTGCCAAAATGGACAACTTCATATGTTGGGAGTTGATTTGACAACAATTTTTTCTTCTTATAATTTTTCTCTTCAAGATCGAATTGTTGATCAAAATAAATCAATTGATTTTTCAATCGGTTCACAATTCAACTCCTCTTTCAATTTGTCTTCAGAACCGTTTTATCAAGATCAATATGTGAACATCTCTGTTTTGAATTTTGATGAAATTGTTCCTAATTTTAAATCAATTCAAAATGATCGATTGTTTGTTGAAAATTATGATCTTTATGATTCTATGGATCGCAACAATTTATCCAGATGGCGGTTTGTGAACCAGCAGTATTTCAATGATTCACTTGATTCTATTGGTGTTTTAATGGATGTTTTTATTAATCAAAATGATTTTTGTATGCAAGAGCAAGGATCAGGATTGAAATTTTCAGCTTCATATTTTGTTCATAATAATTTTGATAACATCACAGTTAAAAAAATTGAGAATTTCAACACAAATCTTTGGAATAACAGTGTTGTTCAAAGGATACGTTTTGGATCAGATAATCAATCACTTGTTTTCCAGCCAGAAAATGTTGGATCGATGTCATTACTCTTTGGTGTGAATTCTTCATTTCTTTCTTTTTCTTTTTGCCTCAAATTTCCAATTTCTCGAAGGAAAACTTCTCTTTAATAACTGATTCAAACAACTTTAAAAAAGCAACAATTGAGTTTCAAATTGAAAACAATGGCGAAGTTAGTGGGATGATTGTTGGATATTTGAGCTGCAATAATTCGGATTTGGTAATCAATCCTGACAATCCAAAGCAAATGAATATTTCCTCAAATAGTAAATCCAGTTTGGTTTTTGAAGTGGATTATGAATCTAGTTTGGATGAAGATGCCAAAATTGAATGTGAATTGGATATAAGTCAAAATTCACTTCCTTTATGGAATATCACTTATGAAAATGAAACAGTAAACGGACTAATCATTCCTATTTATAATGGATGTTTGTTTCAACGCGCAGATCCCTATTTTCCTGTTGATGGTATTTCAGGAATTCAAGTTGATAATTTTGACACAAATCAAGAATCAAATGAAAATTCATTTCAACTTAAATTTCTTGTAAAAATCAACAATTCTCCAGTTAGTGTTGTTTTTAGTCTTGATTGTTTTATCAATTCTTCACTTATTCTCCACGAAACCAATTCAATTAATTTTTCTCAATCTGAAATCCAGAAATATGTTGATTGGATTGTTGTTTTTGAGTCATCTTTTGAATATCCATTTTCGATTCAATGTGAAATTGAAAGTGAAATTGAAATGGAATCATGTTGGTCAAATAACAGCAAATTTTCCAATTCTTCTTTTGATTTTCTCTTTCAAATTCAACAAGATCAAGAAGATTCAAGTGGTTTTTGGAATTCGAAGTTGGGATCTTTTCTTTATAAAATGGGGGGAGATTCTAAACTTGGGGGAGTTTTTTGTTTTATTTTCTTTCTTCTTCTTTTTCTTACTTTGTTGATTTTTGTTCCACTTTTTTTACTTTTTAAATCCAAAAAGAAAAAATTATTTCAAAATCAATCAAAAGATTTTGAATTGAAAAAAGTTAAAAATGAAAATTTACAAAAAGAATTTGAAATGGATCAAGTTGTTGAAAATCCTTTAAAGAAAAAAAGAGAGAAAATGAAAGATTTAGAAAAAAATGCAGATGAATTATTATCTCAAATTGGAATTGAAGAAGAAGAAAAAAAAAGAAATAAAAAAAGTGGATTAACTTTAAAAGAAAAAATGGAAAGAGATTTTGATTCAATAATAAATCAAAAATAAAAAAATTAAGGAAAAAAAAAAAAGTTCCATTTATTTTTGTGTTTCAAAAATCAAATTAAAATCAAAAATCAAATTCAATCAAATCAAATGATTCTAAAGAATTTCTAAACCAAAATTTAATTTAAATCAAAATTTAATTTAAATCAAAATTCCACTTTCTTTCTTTTTTTCATTTTCTTTTGGTTTTTCATCTGTAGGTTTTTTTTGTGCATTTTTCATTGCACCAAAATTGAGATGGTGTTTTTGTTGAAATTCCACAACTTCTTTTGATTTTAATTCTAATTGTTTTTGGAGTGATTCTTTTGTTTTTTCCATCTAATTTTATAAATAATTTTATAATTAATTTTATAAATAATTTTATATATAATTTTATAAATAAATTTATAAATAATTTTATATTTAATTTTATAAATAATTTTATATTTAATTTAATAAATAAATTTATAAATAATTTTATATTTAATTTTATATTTAATTTTATAAATAATTTTATATTTAATTTTATATTTAATTTTATAAATAATTTTATTAATAATTTTATATTTAATTTTATAAATAATTTTTATAAATAATTTTATAAATAATTTTATAAATAATTTTATAATTAATTTTATAATTAATTTTATAATTAATTTTATATTTAATTTTATATTTAATTTTATATATAATTTTATATTTAATTTTATAAATAATTTTATAAATAATTTTATATTTAATTTTATAAATAATTTTATAAATAATTTTTATAAATAATTTTATAAATAATTTTATAAATAATTTTATAAATAATTTTATAAATAATTTTATAAATAATTTTATAAATAATTTTATAATTAATTTTATAAATAATTTTATAAATAATTTTATAAATAATTTTTATAAATAATTTTATAAATAATTTTATAATTAATTTTATAAATAATTTTATAAATAATTTTATATTTAATTTTATATTTAATTTTATATTTAATTTTATATTTAATTTTATAATTAATTTTATAAATAATTTTATAAATAATTTTATAAATAATTTTATAAATAATTTTATAAATAATTTTATAAATAATTTTATAATTAATTTTATATATAATTTTATATATAATTTTATAAATAATTTTATAAATAATTTAATATATAATTTTATATATAATTTTTATAATTAATTTTATAAATAATTTTATATATAATTTTATAAATAATTTTATAAATAATTTTATATTCAATTTTATATTTAATTTTTATAAATAATTTTATATTTAATTTTATAAATAATTTTATAATTAATTTTATAAATAATTTTATAAATAATTTT
The DNA here is from genome assembly GCA_028826165.1 of Anaeramoeba ignava. Classification (NCBI taxonomy): domain Eukaryota; family Anaeramoebidae; genus Anaeramoeba; species Anaeramoeba ignava. Next base: position 13,968 of record JAPDFW010000133.1, on the reverse strand, counting down.
ATAATTAATTTTATAAATAATTTTATAAATAATTTTATATTTAATTTTATAAATAATTTTATAATTAATTTTATATATAATTTTATATATAATTTTATAAATAATTTTATAAATAAATTTATATTTAATTTTATAATTAATTTTATAAATAATTTTATAATTAATTTTATAATTAATTTTATATATAATTTTATAATTAATTTTATATTTAATTTTATAAATAATTTTATAAATAATTTTATAAATAAATTTATATTTAATTTTATAATTAATTTTATAAATAATTTTATAATTAATTTTATATATAATTTTATAATTAATTTTATATTTAATTTTATATATAATTTTATAAATAATTTTATAAATAATTTTATAAATAATTTTATATTTAATTTTATAAATAATTTTATAAATAATTTTATAAATAATTTTATAATTAATTTTATATTTAATTTTATAAATAATTTTATAATTAATTTTATAAATAATTTTATAAATAATTTTATAAATAATTTTATAAATAATTTTATAAATAATTTTATAATTAATTTTATAATTAATTTTATAAATAATTTTATAAATAATTTTATATTTAATTTTATAAATAATTTTATAAATAATTTTATAATTAATTTTATAAATAATTTTATAAATAATTTTATATTTAATTTTATAAATAATTTTATAAATAATTTTATAAATAATTTTATATATAATTTTATATTTAATTTTATAATTAATTTTATATTTAATTTTATAAATAATTTTATAAATAATTTTATAAATAATTGTGTTTTGTAATTTGTAATTTACATCAGCTAATTCTTTTTCAAGAATTGGAAGAACATCTCCTACTGTTTGTTCAACTAAAACATCATCAATTAATCGAAAACACTTTCTTGCTTTATCAAGTGGAGTTAATGCTTTTACAACAACTTCATGTTCTCTTTTTTGTATTTCAGTATCATTAAAAAGATTAATTAAATTATCTTTTTCTTGAACAAGTTGATTAAAATGTGTTGTAATTGCATTTTGTATTTGAGTTTGCATTTTAATTTAAATTAGAAAAGAAAAATGAAAAACTATAAAAATTTTCATTTTCTTTTTAATTTCATTTTTCTCTTTTTAATTTTTCCTCTTTTTCCTTTATTTTTATTGTAATTTAAAAATAATTTAAAAATGGATTTGAATGCTCAATTTACAAAAAAGAAAAACAGGTTTTAAAAAGAAAATTAATTTTGGTTACAGAAAAGATAAAAGAATGAAAATTGGACAAGAATTGAGCAAAAAAAAAAAAGAAAAACGATTAATGCAAAAAAGAAATTTAAAACTAAAATCAAAAGAAGATAACGTACATTTATTTTTAAAACAAAAACAATTAAAAATTTAACTAAAAATTTTAATTAATTTTTTTATTATTTATTAAGTCAATGGAATCTTTAATTCTTGATAGATTAAATGAAATTAATATCAATGATATTCAATCAAATTTTCCTTTTTTAATTGATTCAAGAGATTCAATAAATTCTAAATGGTTTGAATCTTTATTTTCATTAGAAAATCCTATTGAAATGCTTGTTAATAGCTTTGAAAATGGTGATCAAATTCAACAAGTAAATTTAAATTAAAATTTATTTATAAAATTTAAAATTAAAATAAAAATTAAAATTAAAATTAAAATTAAAATTAAAAATTAAAATTAAAATTAAAATTAAAATTAAAATTAAAATTAAAATCAAAATCAAAATTAAAATTAAAATTTAAAATTTAAATAAAAATTTATTTATAAAATTAAAATTAAAATTAAAATTAAAATTAAAATTAAAATTTAAATTCAAAATAAAAATTAAAATTAAAATTAAAATAGCTTCAAGCAGGTTTAATTATTTCAATCGGAACTGGAAAATATTTAAATAATGAAAATCAAAATGAAAATCAAAATCAAAATCAAAATCAAATTCAAAATCAAACAAAATTTATTAACTCTTTAGAAGAAACTCAAATTTGTGCAGTTTCTATAAATCAATTAAACAATTCAGATGAAATGATTCAACAATCAGTATTTTTAAATGAATTATTTTATATTTATTTTTTTTTTGGATTAATTATTATAAAATAATTCATTTTGAATAAAAAAAAATATTAAAGGCTATTACAATTCTTGGTAATCTTGCTCAAGAAAAAATCACTTTTAGAGATCAAATTATTGAACTTGGGTTTATTGAAGCAATAAAAAATATGGAATCTGCTCGAATTGAATTAGCACATGAATGTATTTGGGCTCTTTCTAGATGTTTTATAAACAAAACTTATAATTTTCAAAATATTTCAAATGTAGAAATTGTTTTTTATTTTAAAAGAAAAATCAAATTTAAATTTAAATTTAATTTTAATTTTAAAATTATTTTTTATTAGTTACAATCAGTTATTTCCTTATTTTGTGGAAGTCTTTTATATGATGATACTCAAATTATCCAAGATTCAGCAATGGCTCTTGTTTATTTATCTGATACTTCAGAAACAATACAATTTATTTTGAATGAAAATATTCTGAATAGACTTTTTGAATTGATAATGTAAAAAAATCTAATATTTATTTTTCATTTTTAATCAATAATTATTTTTTCTTATTTCTTATTTTTTTCCTTTTATTAGACATCCAGATTCAGAAATTCAAATTCCAATTTTAAGATTATTAGCAAATATTTCAGTTGGTGAACAAGATCAAATACAAACTCTTATAAATATAAACATTCATGAAATTCTTGTTCAATTATTAGAAAATAATTTACAACAAATTCGGTAAAAAAAAAAAAAAAAAAATTTTACTTTTTAGGGAAAATTTTTTTATTAAAAAACAAAAACAAATTTTATAGGCAAATTTCTTGTTGTATTTTAGCAAATATTGTTGGAATTAATAGTGAAATTGTAGATTTTTTATTTCAATCAAATGCATTTGATTTTATTTATCAAATTATAGAAAAAGATGATCCACATGTTCAAATTGAAGCAATTCCAATTGTGATTAATTCAATTTTGACAGGAACAAATGACCAAGTTTTGTAAGTTATTAATTGTCAAAAAAAAACAAAAACAAAAACAAAAACAAATGAAATTTATATTTTTTATTTTTTATTAGGAAAAATTGCAAAATAAAATCATTTTTGATTTCTTTGAAATTATTTTTTCAATTAAAGATTCTGGAATTGCTTTAAATTTATTGTTTGCTTTAGAAAAAATTTTTGAAATTGATCCAAATAATATTTTATTATCAAAACCTCATTTTATTGATTTTTTAAATAATTTCTTGGAATTTAATGATATTGAAGTTGCTCGAAAAATTAGAGAATTAAAAATGAATTTTGTTGAGAAAAATATGAATCTTGAAAAATGAATAAAAAAAAATAAAAGGATTTTCCTTTTAAATTTAAATTATTTTTTTTGTTTTTTTTATTTAATTTGTAAATGTCAAATTTATGTTTTTTTTCATTTTTTTTTTTCATTTTTTTTTTTTTCATTTTTTTTTTTCAAAAATGGATCCAAAAATACAATCAAAAGTTGCTCATAAATGGGTTATTGAAAAGAAAATTGGAGCAGGATCTTTTGGAATTATTTATCAAGCAAGAAATATATTTACACATGAACAAGTTGCAATAAAATTTGTAAAAAAAAAATTAAATAAATAAAAATTTTATAAAAATATCTTTTTTAAAAAAACTTAAATATAAATTCTTTCAAATATTTATATAGGAAAATATTAATACAAAACATCCACAATTAATATATGAAAGTAAAATATATCGTATTCTTTCTGGAGGAGTTGGGATTCCGTCTGTGAAATGGGTTGGAATTGATACAAGATATAATGTTATGGTTATGGATTTATTAGGTCCAAGTTTGGAAGATTTACTTAATTTTTGTTCTAGAAGATTTTCTCTTAAAACTGTTTTAATGATTGCAGATCAATTAGTAATATTTTTTTTTACAAATTTATAAATATAAATATAAATATAAATATAAATATAAATATAAATATAAATATAAATATAAATATAAATATAAATATAAATATAAATATAATTATAAATATAAATATAAATATAAATATAAATCTAATTATAAATATAAATATAAATATAAATATAAATATAAATATAATTTAAATTCAAATCAAATTTAAATATAAATAAAAATATAATTATAAATATAAATATAAATTATAAATATTATTATAAAATATAATTTAAATATAAATATAAATATAAATATAAATAATATAAATATAAATATAAATACAAATATAATTATAAATATAAATATAAATATAAATATAAAATATAAATATAAAATATAAATCTAAATATAAATCTAAAATATAAAATCTAGTAAAATATAAATATAAAATATAAATATAAATATAAATATAATTATAAAATATAAATATAAATATAATTATAAAATATAAATATATAAAATATAAATATAAATATAATTATAAATTATAAATATAAATATAAAATATAAAATATAAACATAAATATAAATATAAATATAAATATAAATAAAAATAAATATAAATATAAATATAAAATATAAATATAAATATAAATATAAATATAAATATAAATCTAAATATAAAATATAAATATAAATATAAATATAAATATAAATATAATTATAAATATAATTATAAATATAATTATAAATATAAATATAAATATAATTATAAATATAAATTTAAATATAAATATAAATATAAATATAAATATAAATATAAATATAAATATAAATATAAATATAAATATAATTATAATTATAAATATAAATATAAATATAAATATAAATATAAATATAATTATAATTATAATTATAAATATAATTATAAATATAAATCTAAATATAATTTAAATTCAAATCAAATTTAAAATTTAAAGCTTTGCAGAATTGAATATATTCACTCAAGAAGTTTTATTCATCGAGATATTAAACCTGAAAATTTTTTAATGGGAACTGGTAAAAAAGGAAATCAAATTAGTGTTATTGATTTTGGTTTAGCAAAGAAATTTAGAGATGCAAGAACTCATCAACATATTATATATAGAGATAATAAAAAATTAACAGGAACAGCAAGATATGCATCAGTTAATACACATTTAGGAATTGGTAAAATATAAATTCAAAATCAAAATTAAAATTAAAATTAAAATTAAAATTAAAATTAAAATTAAAATTAAAATTAAAATTAAAATTAAAATTAAAATTAAAATTAAAATTAAAATTAAAATTGGGCCTGTCCCAGGCCCATTTGCCAGAAAAAAAAAATAAAAAAAAATAATTAAACAATTTTTTAATTAATTTTTTTTTAATTAATTTTTTTTTAATTAATTTTTTTTTAATTAATTTTTCTTTCTTTCTTTCTTTCTTTCTTTCTTTCTTTCTTTCTTTCTTTCTTTCTTTCTTTCTTTCTTTCTTCTCATTTCCAAAAAGTGGAATTTCTCTTTATTCCTTTTTTCAACAAATTTTCAAGTTGTCGAATTGAGATAAAATCTCTTTTTTTTTGACTCAAAGAAAATAATTTGAGAATTAAATATCTGAAACGATAAACAATATTCATTTCCAAGCAATTAGCCAGAAGATAAGGATTTAATCTCAGTTGAGAACAACCCCAACACATTAAAAGAACAAAAATCCCACAAGAATTTCCATCTCTCTGATTCCAATGATGCCAAATTTGTTTAATCACAAAATCCATATTTAAGTAATTTTTGATGAACTTTTGGAGATTTTTTACAATTTGATAGGGAATTCGTGAAAAAAGCGTTGATTTACTGTTGAATATTAACAATTCTCTTTGATTAAAATGTAGAAAAATCACCACATAATGCATATCATAATAGAAAATAAGAGGAATATATTGTTGTTCACTCACAGAGCATTTCAAGAAGAAATCTATCATCTTTTGGAATTCTCTATGACATTTCATCATATGATATGGAAACATGCTTTGATTTATCATAGCTTGTGCATATTGTTTCAAAATTGTCTTCTCTCTCGTGTGAAAATTTATCAAGAAATTTATCCAACATTCTTCAATAGGAATTTGTGGGATTTGCTTAAAATAGTCCAGAAACTTCCATAAAATGACAGAAGAAAATAGATTTTGAGACCAAATCACAAAAAGCAAAACCCATAGTTGCGATCCCATGGTGAATTTATTATCAATTTCTTCTAAATTTGGAGGCATACCTTCTAAACATTCTATTAAGGGATTAAATTGAAGTTCAAAAAATTCAGGACCTTGATATAATTTTTCAGACAGAAAAGAATTCAGAGAATTCATTATATCTGAAAAAATCTAATAAGCCATGAAGGTCTATTCTGTACTCCCAATCTTCATTAATCCCAAGTTTTTCAAAATTTACAACTGGTGTTACTAAAGTCAACCCTTTGATCTCATTGAGCAAATTAGCTTTAGTAGGATCCTCTCGAGCTGAACCTTTACCGAAATTTCTCAATTCTCGAAAACCAAATTTGGGATAAGTTTTTTCAATTCTTTTGGATTCACTTACATTAGTGACTTCCCATTTTTGAGAGTAATCAAAGTTCGATTCTTTCTTCTCAATACTTGAAACCTCTTCTATTTCCATAAATTTTCCTACAAAATCTTTTTTGGCAATCTCTGTGTTCTTTTCTTCCTCATTGATTCGATCATCCATCTCAAAAATGATTTTCTTTTCAATTTTCTCTTTTCTTTTCCCCACTTTTCTCCTCTTTAAACAGGAAATAAATCCATTATCAATTTTTATCATTGTTGTATTCTCATTATTTTGGTTTCTCTTTTGATTTCTCTTTTGATTTCTCTTTTGATTTCTCTTTTGATTTCTCTTTTGATTTCTATTTTGATTTCTCTTTTTATTTTCATTTTCATTTTCACTTTCACTTTCATTTTGATTTTGATTTTGAATTTGATTTTGATTTTTATTTTGATTTTGATTTTGATTTTGATTTTGATTTTCATTTTGATTTTGATTTTGATTTTCATTTTGATTTTCATTTTGATTTTCATTTTGATTTTCATTTTGATATTCACTTTGATATTCATTTTCATTTTCATTTTCATTTTCATATTCACTTTGATATTCATTTTCATTTTCATTTTCAGTTTCATATTCACTTTGATATTCATTTTCATTTTCATTTTCACTTTGATTTTCACTTTGATATTCATTTTCACTTTGATATTCATTTTCACTTTGATATTCATTTTCATTTTCACTTTGATATTCATTTTCATTTTCACTTTGATATTCACTTTGATATTCATTTTGATATTCATATTCATTTTCATATTCACTTTGATATTCATTTTCATTTTCATTTTCATTTTCATTTTCACTTTGATTTTCATTTTGATTTTCATTTTCATTTTCATTTTCATTTTCATTTTGATTTTCATTTTGATTTTCATTTTGATTTTCATTTTGATTTTCACTTTGATATTCATTTTCATTTTCATTTTGATTTTCACTTTGATATTCATTTTCATTTTCATTTTGATTTTCACTTTGATATTCATTTTCATTTTCATTTTGATTTTCACTTTGATTTCTCTTTTTATTTCTCTTTTGATTTCTATTTTGATTTCTATTTTGATTTCTCTTTTTATTTTCATTTTCATTTTCACTTTCACTTTCATTTTCATTTTGATTTTGATTTCTCTTTTGGTTTCTCCTTTGATTTCTCTTTTGATTTCTCTTTTGATTTCTCTTTTGATTTCTATTTTTCTCTTTTTCTTCTTTTTCCTTCTGTTTTCTGATTCTTTCCTCTTTTTTCCGCTTGTTAATTATTCTTCTCTTCTCTTGCTTAATTTCCACATTTTTCCATTCTTTTTCATCTCTAAATGTTTTTCGTAAAGATCCATTTCCTAATTTAAAATTATATAAAAGTGCACACACTTCGATTACTTGAATATGAAATTGTTTCTTGAGTTGAACCTTTTCCTTCAAAATTTTCCATTTTTTCAAGATCGAGAAAACATTTTCTATAATACATCGATAGCGGTTTATATGAAAATTATATTTTTTATGGTTATTCTTTTTGTTTCTATACTCTCTTTTGGGTGTAATACAATATATAGCTGGAAATGCTTTATCTCCAAGAATTTTATGGGATTTCAATAGTTCAAGAAGTCCAGATTTTGTTGTTGCCTTGGAATCATGCATGCTCCCTTGGAATCCAGTTTTGAAAAATATGATTTTCCCCCTTACTATTGCACACAACAATAGATTTGAGAGAAAGAATGTCCTCTTTTGACAGAATGATATTTTTTTTCTTTCAAAAGATTCCGAAATCTGGGATGATCTGTCCCATCGATTACTAACACAGTTGGGGATTTTTCTTGATTGCCATTTTCAATTTCTCTTATCCTCTCTTCTCTTGTTAACCAGTGAATTTGGTTGTTGAGAATTTCTCTTAATAAAGGAACAATTTTTTTTAAATATCTTTCGACTGTACTCTTTCCAATTTTCCACATGGCTCCTAAGATGCGATAAGTGAGAGAATGCCTTAACCATGTTAATGTGAGTAATAATTTATTTGGAAGATCAAGGGAAGGAATTTGAGATGGAGAAGAAAGAAGATTTTGGGAAGAAGTAGGATGCTCTTGTTGATAAATTTCAATTTTGGAAAGAATTTCTTCAAATTGTGAAAAAGACAATCCAGTCATATCGGGAGATAAGATATGAGAATTTCTTATTTCTGAATATAGATCCCTTTTCTCTGAAGAACGAAAATCCAAATTTGGTATAACATTCTGAGAGAATTTATCATTTTGATTCAATTCTTGTAAAAGAGTTGCGTTTTTGTTTTAGAAAGAAAGAAGAAGAGCAAAGATTTAATAAATTTTGGATAACCTATATTTGGTGCCCCAAGTTTATCAAGAATTTCTTTCGTTTGTCGATAAATTCTTATTTGAGGATGTTTTTCATTCGTTTTTTTTTTGATTTCGTGTTGATTTCATATGAAAAAAGCAAAAAAAAAAATTTGTTGTTTGTAAAAAGAAGAAAAATGAAAGAAAAATAAAAGAAAAATAAAAGAAAAATTAAAATAGAATAAATAAAGACAATTCTTTTTAGTTGGAAGATTTCAAGAAAAATTCTAAAAACAAAAATAAAGTGAAGTTATGAGATCCTTTTGAATAGAAATGTTTTATAAAATTTAAAAAAGATTTTTTATTTATTTTTTTTTCTTGATTTTTTTCGAAATTTCTTTTTCGTTTCCTTCTCAAGACAATAATGTTAATTTTTGAATTTCATGTTGGATTGAAAGTTTATTTGATGATTAAATTTTTGTCGACACCGGGACGAGCCCATTAAAAATTAAAATTAAAATTAAAATTAAAATTAAAATTAAAATTAAAATTAAAATTAAAATTAAAATTAAAATTAAAATTAAAATTAAAATTAAAATTAAAATTAAAATTAAAATTAAAATTAAAATTAAAATTAAAATTAAAATTAAAATTAAAATTAAAATTAAAATTAAAATTAAAATTAAAATTAAAATTAAAATTAAAATTAAAATCAAAATCAAAATTAAAATTAAAATTAAAATTAAAATATAAATTGAAATTAAAATTGAAATTAAAATTGAAATTAAAATTGAAATTAAAATTGAAATTAAAATTGAAATTAAAATTAAAATCAAAATCAAAATTAAAATTAAAATTAAAATTAAAATATAAATTGAAATTAAAATTGAAATTAAAAATTGATTAATTTTTAGAACAAAGTCGAAGAGATGATTTAGAAAGTGTTGGATATGTTCTACTTTATCTTCTTCGTGGAAATTTACCTTGGCAAGGTCTTCCAGCAGGAAATCAAAAAGAAAAATATGATAGAATAATTGAAAAGAAAATATCAACAACAATAGAAGAATTATGTGAAGGATATCCAGGTATTTTTCTTTAAAAATAGAAATGAAAGAAACTTTATAAAATAATATTTTAATTTATTTTTTAGTTGAATTTTCAACTTATTTAAAATATACAAGAGATTTAAATTTTAATGAATCACCTGATTATTCTTATTTAAGAAGCCTTTTTAGAGATCTTTTTATTCGTGAAGGATATGTTTATGATTATTTTTATGATTGGACAATACAAGCAAAAGTAGATATTCTTTTATAAATTTTATATTAAATTTTATTTTAAATATTATTATAAATTTTATTTTAAATTTTATTATAAATTTTATATTAAATTTTATATTAAATTTTATATTAAATTTTATTTTAAATTTTATTATAAATTTTATATTAAATTTTATATTAAATTTTATTATAAATTTTATATTAAATATTATATTAAATTTTATATTAAATATTATATTAAATTTATATTAAATTTTATATTAAATTTTATATTAAATATTACACATTAAATATTATATTAAATACATTATATATTAAATATTACATTAAATATTATATTAAATATATTATATTAAATTTTATATTAAATTTTATTTTAAATATTACATTAAATTTTATTATAAATTTTATTATAAATTTTATTATAAATATTATATTAAATTTTATTATAAATTTTATATTAAATATTACATTAAATTTTATTATAAATTTTATTATAAATTTTATTATAAATATTATATTAAATTTTATATTAAATTTTATTTTAAATTTTTATATTAAATTTTATATTAAATTTTATTATAAATTTTATTATAAATTTTATATTAAATTTTTATTAATTTTATTTTTAAATTTTATATTAAATTCTTTAAAGATGGAAGAATCAAATTTAATCGAAAATATTATTAGAGATGATAACCAAAAATGAAAATGAAAAATGAAAATGAAAATAGAGAAATTCAACAAGAAAAAGTTCGAAAAAGAATTACAAAACCAAATGTGAAACAATTTCTCGAAGAAAATTCACCGAATCTCGAGAAATACAAATTGAGAAGAAAAGAAAATGCAAAACAAAGCTTTATTTACAAATCATTTCCATGATTTAATTGATACTTTTTGAATTTGATAATTTTGATAATCAAAAATTTCAAATACTTTTTCAGCTTTTAATAACCAAAAATTGAAATGGCAATTAATTCTAATTTAGAAAAAGAAAATAATCAATTAATTACACCTTCAAATGATCCAAAAATTGGAATCAAGAAAAATTCAAAAATTCAACCTTTTCAAAGATTTCCCAGAATTTCAATTGATTTTAAACCATCTAATATTGAAAAATACACAAAAAGAATATTTTATTGTAAATCAAGATGAAAAAGAAATCTAATGTATCTCGATATTTATCTCTTCCAAATCTTAAGAGTAAAATATAATTAATTAATTTTTATTAAATTTTTATTAATTATTAAATTTTTAATTTTTAGTTTTCAAGAAAATAGGCTTTTTAAATTATTTAGTTTCCATTTTTATCTTCCATTTTATTTAAAAAGAAAAACAGAAAAAGTTTTAATTGTTTGTTCACAATTTTTATTATTATTTTAATTTTAGTTTCAATTATTTTTGATTTTACTTTTTGAAAAGAATTTGGAACAAAAATAAAAATAAAAATCATTTTTCCTTTTTCTTTTCTTTTAAATAAAAATATAAAAATGAAATTTGAATTTTCAATTTCATTAAAATATTTTTAATTTTTAATAATAATTTTAAAATTTATAAAACCTTCGCACACAATTAATTTTGATGATGAAATTTATACCATAATATTCACCTTTTTGCAGCTTTTTAGAATTTTAGATAAAACAAGTATTTTTGAACAACTTCACCTTTTAAACCTTCTTCAGTCAACTTTATCTTGTAGAAACTGAAGCAGATCTTACAAAACTTTTAAAAAAATGATAATCCAAGTCATACACTTGTTTGTGGTTATTGATACCGCTGTTTTATAACAAATGAAGAATTTATTTTTTATTTATTTACAAATTTTATTTTTACATTTTATAAACAAAATCTATTTTATGTTTGTAAAACAAATTTGTTTACAGTTTTATAATTAAAATATAAAATAAAAATATTAAAATAAATATTAAATAAAATTGAAATGTATATTAAATAAATATTTGAATAAATGTTAAATAAATATTAAATAAATATTAAAATAAATATTAAATTAAATAATAAAATTGAAAAATAATTAAAAATAAATATTAAAAATATTAAAATAAATTTTAAATTAAATATAAAATATTGAAAAATAAATATTAAATTAAATATTAAAATAAATATGGAAAATAAATATTAAATTAAATAGGAAACAAATATTAAAATAAATGACATTAAAACAAAATATTAAAATAAATATTCAAATGAAATGAAGAAATAAACTATTAAAATAAATAGAAAAATAAATATTAAAAATGGATATTGAAATAAATTCCTAAAGAATGAGAATATTAAAATAAATAATGAAATAAATATTAAAATAAATATTTCTAATAAATATAATAAAAATAAATGTTAAAATAAAAAATAAATATAAAAGCCAAAATAAATATTAAATTAAATAAAATATAAAAATTGTATTAAAATGAAAATAAATAATCACATAAAATAAATATTGGAGGAAAATAATCCCAAAAATAAAATATAAATATTAAAATAAATATTAAAATAAATGTTAAAATGAATATTGAAATAAATAATAAAATTAAAATCAAAATAAAATATCTAGGAACCAGCCCAAACCCATGACTAAATTAAATATTGAAATATAAAATATTGAAAATAAATATTAAAATAAAAAACCCAAGGCATAAAAATAATAAAATAAAGATTGTTAACCAAAAAATTAATAATAAAATAAATATTAAAAGTCAAATATAAAATAAAGCTATTTAAAAATAAATATTCATTTCAAATATTACCAAAAAATTAAATATTAAAATAAATATTTAAATTTAGTAAGAATTAAATATTAAATGAAATAAATATTAAAATAAATATTAAAATAAAAATAATAAAATGAATATTGAAAGATGAATATAAGAAATGAAATATTAAAAACAAATAAAAATATAAATATAAATGATACCCAAAATAAAATAAAATATTAAAATAAATATTAAAATTAACAAAATGGAAATGTTAAAATAAGTATTAAATTGCATATTAAATTAAGCATTAAATTAAAATTAAATTAAATGGCCAAAAGTAAGTAATAAAATTATTAAAATTTAATATTAAAATATATGGCAAAAATATTAAAACAAATGTAAAATATTTAAATAAATATTAAATATAAATATTAAAATAAATATTGAAATATAAAACTTAATATTAAAATAAAAATATTAAAAATAAATATTAAATTAAATATATTGAAATAAGTATTGAAAGAAGCCAAATATTAAAAAATAATTATTAAAATAAATGACTGAAATAATGAAATAAATATTAAAATAAATGTTAAAATGTGGGAGGTAAATGACTCATTTGAAATGAAACAAAAAGTAATATTAATTAAATATTTAAAGCCAAATATTAAAATAAATATTAATATAAAAATATTAAAGTAAATTCAAAGCAAATATTGTATAAAATGCCCAAGCCAGTAATAATATAGTATTTAAATAGTAATAAAATAAATATAAATATTAAATTGAAATATTTTAAATAAAATGAAAATAATTATTAAAATAAATATTAAATAAATATTAAATAAAAATATTCAAAAATAAATATTAAAATAAATATTGGAAATGAAGTATTTAAAATAGTATGACCCAGAACAAATGTAGGTAAATATTGAAAGCCAAATGATAGTAACCCAGAATTAAATGACTTAAATTGAAATAAAATAAATATTGAAATTTAAATATTAATTAAAAATAATAATATAAATATTAGAATAAAATATACAATGAAGCAAATGACTATAAAAATATTATTAAAATATTATATTAAAGAGTATAAATATTAAAT